>JAQIYE010000834.1:0-10549 GCA_034699765.1 Xenyllodes armatus
GTCTCATATTAACTATTATTAGGGTCCTCTCCCTCCTTGCATATTTGCATGTGACATGTAACCTGTGTGATAAATGCTGGTATCTATCTAAAGTTAAATGTGTGCAAAAACTGAGAGAGGGACTAAAAAATGATATAAAATTAATAATAACAATCATTCATAATGATAAGGATGATATAAAAAGGACAATAAAATGCCCTGTTGTTGATTCTTTTTGGTAAAAGTAAAGCATTAGGCATTTGGACAGAATGCCGCATGACACGGCAAGCATTTTGATATGTAAATTTTTTGGAACGTTAAAATTTGGACCTGCCGGAACCTCTAGATTTTTATTTTTTATTATTTGTTTTTTATTTTTGTTTGATGTGGCCGTATTTTTAATTTTATGATAGGATAGAAAGAGGAAGGGGGACGTGCTATGAATTTTTATTAAAAGTGGGTTTTATTTAATGATGCATTATATATGCTTCTACGTTGAAATTATCTGGATAAACAAGCTGGAAACTTAATTTGGATACATGGGGTCCGGATAGCTAAAAAGCTGAATCCAGAGATTCCAGAACCTAAATTTGCAAATTTGGACTTGGATGAAAAATGTCACTCTCAAACCTGTGAGTCATTATATTTGAATGGGGGACGCTGAGACAATTTGTATATCTGTATTACTCGTACATACATAAACCAGCGTCACCTGATCTGTCAAAATGAGCTTTTATTAACATGATAAAATTGTACAATGAGACAAAACTCTTCAATTCTATTGTTTAATCTGTGTAAAACTTTTATCATGTATTCCTTATCATGTTTCATGCAAATATTTATGACGGATTTATTGGATCCCTCGGTGTCTGATAAGAGATTTTGACACCCCATACGAATACAATTCTACGAATTCTACAAAATACTCAATTCGTAAGTCCATACATTTTATGTAATTTCGAAACTATTTTAAACCTTCTTCAAGAAGAAACAGTCATGGAATAAGCTATTGAATTGAAATTAACCGTTTTATGGAGGAAATAACAATAATTAACTTTCTGAGAGTTTGATTGAACCTTCCTTTGTGGTTCAAATAAGAACTTTAAAATGAAAAACGAAAGTCGGCTTCAATCGGTTCAAAATTATTTTCAGTGTTCTTTGATGCACTGTAAAAAATTTCGTAATAAAGGAAAATGGATGACTTCAGTTCAAGCAAAATGAATTTTACTTATGAAAATTCACTGAGCTTGATATTATATTGACCAAATGCCCCTCATTTGCACAAGACAAGAATGCAGTATTCGAACAATTTGTTGTGCACTGAACTAGGATGATGATTACAACATTGACAACACAATCACAATCAGTGTGTTTCATTTAACAATGATAACATAATCTTAATAATAATAATAACATGGTTTCATCTCTCACAAGACATTAATATTGCAATTACTATTACAATCTTGCCGTTGTTGTATTTGTTGCTCAAGGAAAAATGAAAGTCCTTTCTAAATGATTTAACGAACAAGGGAATAAACGTAACAAATTAAAAACTGGGTTCATGTATGTTGAGTAGAACCAGCTTTTAATTCCCCCATTAAATGCAATCAATAAATAAATTAAAAATCCAACTAATTGTATGAAATGAGACTCACTTATTACAGTGTGGTCTAACACCTTACCTTTTTTTTACCTTGCTCGACAACAAAAATCTCAACAATCCCGACAAATGCCAAATTGCACACTTTCTCAATCTGAAATACGACTGAAGTTAAAGGGACAACGCCTAAAAAATTATTATTGTTGTTTTGTAATTTGGTAAGGTCCTATTGTTATTTTACTGATTTCCGTCCATCCAAAGTCCTCCTACGATCCTCCACGGCCCTGACCTGACCTGCTACCCTGTAAAATGCTCAATTTAATCCACTACCTCCTCTTCCACCCCAAGCAAAAAGTAATTATGGCCACTAATAATTACTTTTTAAATATCCTATTATTATTAGGTCCATTGTTTAGTATTAAAATATTGCAAAATTTAGGACAAGGAGGGTGTGGGTGGTGGTACAGTATATGGCTACAAATCGTTTGAGAGGAATACGACAGTACATTTTTGGTTTTACAGCCTCTTTATCAATTTTTTAAAGTGGGCTCTTGACAAGTGGAGGATGTTTAAAAATTAAATCCAACGCTAATGAGCTTATCAATTAAGATAAAAGGAGCCCTAATTATCTTGGGACCGTAGTTAATGTTCATATATTTTGGAATCCAACAAGAATGCCATTTCTATTTCCATTAAAAATGTAGTACACAACAGGAAAGTTCCAACAACTTTGGAAATTTCAGAATATTTTAGACGTTAATTGCATTAAAGCAAGCATTTACGTCAACTTAGGGATTTTTAAGTAATTGCTTTGAATTTTTCTCATTTTGGACCGATTTAGCTGAAATGTGTTAGAAGGGGGTGGCTATATGAGCATTCCAAGAGACTCACCTTGACATTTTGAAAATGCGCGTCTATAATACTCAACAGAATATCTTCCAAGGTCAGGCATGGTCAACAAGAAGGCACAACTAATTAAATTGTTAATTTAACAAAATGCTTCTTGAGAAGAATTCGTGATTAAATCTTAAGTAGGACTCAACTATGAATATAAAACTTTAATTTAATAGACTCATTAAAACTCCCCTCAGGATCTCAATAAATGCCATTCATTCATATGAGATTTTCGTTTGTACTTTTATGAGAGTTTATATTGTGATGACTGATGACTGTCACTTGCAGAAATAAGCTCCCAACATCAGTTAAACTACATACAATAGAATTTCACTGCTTCACTTTAAACGAAATCAGCAAAACTTGATCCGTCCGGATATAATATAATTTACAACTCGTGCAATTATGACTACTCCGCAAATTAGTAGACAGACAAAGGGACACAAATGTTTTAAACAAGTCTCTGTTTGGACTCGAACTCAGGGCAGACAAAATTGTTATACACGGTTAATTTCACTTGTACTGATTACTGACTTGTATTACCACAATATGAACAAATTCTTAATTTATTCTTCACATGTATCCCCATTGTAATTAATTGTTCATGGTCATTAAGGAGTAATTACAAGAATTACAATTAGGCCTCAATGGAGGATTTAGTTTAGTGGCTGACAATCCCAAATGAATTAACTTATCATATTTATATGAATGGGGAAAAGGTGGAAACGCTTCTAATTAGAGCATCATGACATGCGACCTTATTCGGGCCATTTTAGGTCGACTCCAGTTCTGGAAGCAATAACGATCCCATCTGTCCCTTGGGAGCCGGAAAATACCAAGAGGCAACATGTACAATGAAATCTATAAATGCGTCGAACTTGAATACCTATAATCTAGAGTCAGATTCGCATAATCATAAAACTATGTACAAAGGAATTGAGCCTCGATTTCGATTAATTTATTTAATCGACAACAAAAGTGTATTTTTACACAATCTCTTAATTTCTTTTAAATGAAATGCAAGTAATAATGTGATTGTACTTGACATCTTGACAAGAGTAATCAAATGGTCTCATAAGTTTTACAAAATGTTCATGAAGGGGTATTTTAAGTAAATTTTATCCAGCGACTCCTATCTCATCAATCAGAGTCTCCAAGGTAGTCCTTGCTATCAGCCATGAGTCGAGCAGTCATTGACATCTCCATCGTCTCCTTCAAGGCCTTGGCCCTTGCCTCCAACTCAAGGTGTCTCTTATGCCAAAAGCTTTCAAAGAGGACTCCAAATCGATCAGATGTAGCCTTGTCACCCTTTGTAATCCCAGTAAAGTCCAAATGTTTCAAATGTGGAAGGTAGTAGAGGATACTGGTTCGATAATGCTCATCCTTCTCAATTGGATTTCCATGAAGGGTCAAGGTATGGAGGGCTGGAAGGCTTTTGAGCTATTAGGTCATAAAAAATGAAAAAAGGGTTAGACCCATGAAAGTTCAAAAATCTCTTAGTTTTGGGTCAATGGTCAAAAGGTCACTTTTCGTCGACTCACCTTTGGGATCTCAACCATATCCGAAATCAAATTTCCATGAAGGTAAAAAATACAAAGATTTGGTAGTTGTGAAAACACCTCTTCATCCAATGCCTCAAGGTTATTAAATGACAAGTCCAACCAACAGAGTCCAAATGGTCCACCATCCAGGATTTTATACAAGATATTAATGAATCCTTCAAAATCTGTAAGAACATTGTAACTAAGTCGAAGACTTGAAGTTTGAAACCGATCATCATCTGTCTTCTTTGGACTCTTATAATTCCTTCGTGTTTGTGGTGGTTCTTGTTCAGTAATGATTTCTTCAACCTTGTTCAGGAGACAAAATGAATAGTCCAGAGGTGGAGCATTTAGGAAAAATTGATCAGCGCTCCCAATCCCACCACCAAAACGATGTTGATCACCAATCACAAGGAATCCAAAACGACGATCTTCATGAGCACGATAAGTTCGTTCAGGGATTTCATCTTCATCAATGATTGGGATTTTTCGTAGATTTCGTTTACGAATTTCCTTTTGTTCTTCTTTTTCAGTCCGTGAGGCAGCAGCAGCTTTTTTCGCTTCACGAGCCTCAATGTCAAGTTGATCCTCTTTGATCCCTGCCTTGATGGACTCAAGGGTTGCCTCCAAGAGTTTGACATTGAATGTTGGTTTGACGGCATCGATTGTCTTGAGATGAAATTCTGCTTCCATTTTGGGAGAGGGGAGGGGTAGGACTTGACCTGCTGATCTCAAGGTCGCCCGTCTAATTAGTATGAAGGGATTTGGTTGGCTAAGGGTAGGGAAGGACGAATTTGTGCTTTCTCCTCAATCGAGCAGTTTGATTTTTATGAGTAAAATAATAAAGGATTCGATGAAAAGATGATTTTGACGAATCTAGCAATTATTTATCAGGGTTCAGTGTTCAGTAAACAAAATCTCGCTTTAAGCGCCTTGTATAGTTTCCTTGGGTTAGAAAAGATGACATCCAATTGATCCTTCTCACATAATTCCAAATTCCTGATTTTAAAAAAAAGTTCGCTAAAGATAAGCTAATTGTAATCAGCCATGAGCAATTTATTGAACCTTTATATTTACCAGTGATTCATCGTTTGAATTATCACAGCATTGTCTGTGTGATTTCCTTTGTTGTAAAATTCCAATACTCCCAGAACTTTGCGATCATGCGGACTGACGCCACAGTGTGAATGAATGAATGTAATGTGAACGTGGACATGTATTGTGACTTGTGACCAATCTCACTCATCATATAATTCAAACGCAGTCCGAGCAAGGTTCTAAAGCCAACAGGACATCCTTTAATTTTAATTGTTCCTTGAGATTTTTTAAAAGAACAAGTTATTTTTTTTTTGGATTAATTCAAAATCCTACAAAAAAATTTATAACACATTTTTTAGTTGATTAAGTTAAAATATTTTGTTAATCAAACTAAACGTTGGAAGATCGAGACAAACTTCCAACATGTCTGCCCATTCTACTAGTGGCGTCTCTACTAACACTAATCGTGGGCGTGGCCGTGACCCGACTGATGTCCGGAATTTTGGAAAATCCAGTATTAAGGTAAGTGTACAAATTATAATTTGTAATTATAATTAACCCGGTTGTCGGGATTTATAAATTCAGTAACCATTTTTTCTAGCGAGGTCAAGTAACTGGAGATTATGAATGGGAGCTAAAGGACATGTTGGATTTTTCACAATTTGTTCAACGTGCTAAACGATCCGTTATTAATAGTTTTCAAGATTCAATGAAGTTTTTGAAATCCAAGCCGTTTTGGGTAACGATTGGAACTTGGAGTGGAAAAATGTAAGAATTCTATAACATTCAATCAATCAATCAAACATTAAAAAACTCATTTTACAAATCTTATGGTGTCAACACGGTTTAAATGAATGATCTTTATTAATCATTTAAAAAAAGGATTTTTGAAGCAAGCGTGAAATGTACACCCAACTCCAGTGATGAGGATGACCCCCTGATACTAAGGGTACAAATTCGACTTCTTGATCAAAATGGACCTGATCCCGACCTTACAATTCATGTTTCTTCTGAGTGCAAAGTCTATCAGCTTTTCCCGAGTCGTGAGAGTGAGTTTATATGTTTATATTTACATGCTTAACTGCAATTTAAGGGATGGATTAATTAAGGAAAGAATTCTTTATATCTAATATTCCATCTGATTTTTAATGCAGGGCTTGCCCATACGATTGAAGTGACTGGATTCATAAATTCTGAACATCCAATCTACCAACTCAATACTGGGATTGTATTCACAACTGATTTAAAACTCAAAACTCGACTGACCTTTAGTATTTGGGCTGGGGTTGAAGATGAAAGTTCTGAGACGAATATGGTCTTGAGTAAACCATCGACTTCTTTGGCTGAGAACGTTGAAGGTCAACAAAATATTAAAGACTCAAAGGGTGACCGTTCAAATTCAAGGGAAATAACTTCATCAAAAAGTACTGACAGTACAAATGATAACAATATCTCAAGTGATGGGAGTCCTTGCAACATGACCACGAGTGAGAAATCATCTGAAACGGCCAGCCCAGTTGATGATCCAGCCTCATCATTTTCACCTACACAAAAGTCAAATCTTCAAATAAAGAACAGTACTTTGGAAATCGAAACCCCGACTGTTAGTCAGCCAGGTCTCACAATTGTTTGCTCATACTACGACTTGGTTGAACTGACCAACGAACAAGAAGGCTTCCTCAAAAGTAAGAATTTAAAAGTGTCTATTAATTGTAATTGGTATTTTAAAAGCTCATCCTCATCTAATCTAATAGCCATGAACGCATGAACTTTTTTGTCCCTATTTCTATTCATCTATAGAACATTCATCCATGTTTGCTCAATGTATTGGGAGTCTCAAAAACAGAGTACTGGTTTTAAAGGATTTGGAAAAGATTCTTCTTGAGGAGATCCTTGACCTAATGAATGCAAGGACAATCGATGTCGTTCCCAGTGACCTCAAATTACTCTTGACTATGGAAGAATATCTGATGTACTCACTCAAAAGAGTCTATTGTAATTTATTTGAAGCCAGTTTGACCACAGCCAACTGCCAACAAGCTTTGTTAAACTCGTGGCACTTGAAAATTAGTGGGATAAAGTCTGCGGAATTTCTTCACAAACTAGCCCTCCGGTTTTGCCATAGGTTAGAATTTATTCCGTTTCAGTTTGTCTTACACTGTTGACTGTGCTAACACTTACTTCGAAAAACATTTTAAACACAGGTTTTAATGTTTTTTTCTCTCTAGAAATTGGGAGGAGCTGATGCAGCTAAACTGGTTCCCAAAATTTGTCATGTCCCATGCTACCATCTTTGGTTTGCCTGAAACGAAGAACGTCCATGGAGGCTGCTGTGATTGTTCAATGTGGACCGAGTGTTTGTATTTATCTGAATACAACAGTGCAGATGGTTCCTAAGCCTAAGATAATCGTAGTAAATGAACTTCGTCAACTTCCTGAGCAAGTAGAGTCCACTAAAAACGCCGGAGCACTGAACCTTCAACTTCCAATTCCGAAACTAAACTGAAACTACCAAAATTGTCAGTTCCAATGGATAATATTTCTGAAAATAATGAGCCTCCAACGCCTACAATGGCAAAACCAAGAGTTTACTTTGATGTGACTGTTGATAAGGTCCCACTTGGAAGGATCATAATAGAGCTAAGATCAGACGTGGTCCCAAAAACTGCTGAGAACTTTCGGGCTCTTTGCACTGGAGAAAAAGGATTCGGATACAAGGGAACCAATTTTAACGTTGTTGTCCCCAAGTTCTACATCGCAGGAGGCCGCTTCACAGATGGTGGGAAAATTGTACGAAAATCAATCTATGGAGGAGAATTTCCAGATGAGAACTTTATTTTGAAGCATACTGGACCAGGAACTCTATCTATGAACAGTGATGGACCAAACACCAATGATTCTGGATTTTTGATTACAACATCATCTAAAACTTCATTCCTTGATCAACAGAATGGCAAATGTGTAGTGTTTGGAGCAGTTGTGAATGGAATGGATGTTGTAAAGAAAATTGAGAGTTCTGGTTGGTTGTCTTCGAAAATTGTAATTGAGGATTGTGGTCAGCTCTAGAGGTTATTTTACAGAAAGGCTAAGCAGTGGTTTTGTATTTTGTTACTTTTTGTTTGGCTTTAAAAATCAATATCGTAGATATCAATATCAATTTATTCCATTCAGAACCCATTATGAAGCCTGTTAAAGTTAAAGTTGACAAGACAAGCAATCAAAAGTACAAATAAAGTTATTGCTCTAGTTTTAAAATGATATAAACTTTGTGTTTTCATTGATAATAAAACTTGTGAAACTTTCAAGTAATAACAACTTTATTTCCATATTGCAAATGCCTCAGAGGCCCAATTGCTTACTGATAACCGAATGTTTAAATAATTGAAGTGATCACTGGTTGCAAAATGCTCTGCTTGTCCTTGGTTCTCAATTGGATGAATCTCCATGAATTGAACTGGTCATCTCCATAAGAAAAAGAAACAAAGAGAATAAGAAATTGCATTATTTTATGACAAGCCAAAAATGTCTCACTTTACCCCTTGGGCTTGGGACTCCAAGATTCCTTACAATTATAGTTCATTAGACTAATAATTATAGCTAAAATACCCAACATCCAATAACCACCAAAACAACTCCTTGAGAGAGGATAGTGGTTATAGTACTAAATACTAAATCAAAATCCGATTACCACCTGTAGTAAGTAAAAAACAAATTAACATAAATGTCAGCGATGTGGATCGAGTTGACTCGGGTCATCATCATCACCAATTCTTGACCAATTGTGCACCACCCGTCTTTTTGATATCCGTCTGTTACCCGTGTGCCTTATCCTATCTAACACCTCGATCCTTTGTTTTAGGGTGGGTGGACCCACCCTTTTAAACAACTCTAGAATGAAAGCCAACATGTGTAATGTGATTTGTTATGATAAATCAGTCAGCTTAAATGAATCGTCCAGCCAAGTCCACTCCAGCCAGCCAGAAAGACTGGATTTAAGAGTTTAAGAATGATGGATGATCATTTTTTGTTTTTTGTTCATCTGAATTAAGGACCAACACCAACAATTAAGATGTCCGAGGCATCATCCACTAAACCTGACCCTGACCCTGACCCAAACCATCATCATAACCTAAAAGTTCAGGAGGTCCTTACTTTTGGACAATCCATTGCAAAAGTAAGTGAGCTACAAAAATTATATATATGGGTGGATGATGTGCCGGGGTACCGGTACCACCGGTAGACCGGACATGGTCACTTGCAATTAACCCGTTAGCCGGTCTATGGTATTGATATACATGGATAATTAATCTGTGAACAAATTCATTATGCCTTTTTTTCTTAGCGACGCCAGGTTATTGGAACTTATGAATGGGACCTTCAGGACCTGAGGGATTTTGCCACATCTGTCCTTTGTGCCAAACGATCATTCAATGGTTTTAGAGATTCTATGAGATGTATGAAATCAGAACCGTTTTGGGTAACGATTGGAACTTGGTCTGGAAAAATGTGAGAATAATTATGTTTAATTTGTATATACCTAAATGCCCATTTTCGTAAGGTTGATATGTGAATATATACATAAGATTCCATTCTTCTTAAAATAGGATTCTTGAAGCAATTGCCAAGGCTGGGTCAAGGTCTAGGGATGAGACTGATCCCCCTATTGTAAATATACAAATGAGACTCCTTGATCAAAGTGGACCTGATCCAGATCTCACAGTCCATGTTTCTTCTGAGAGTAGAACCCATCACCCTGTAAACTCAACTTGTGAGAGTGAGTTTATAATTTACTCAGTAGATTCATTTCATATTAGATAATGTATTTTTAACTAATGAATTTCATGTATTTTTATAAAGGGCTGAGCACTCCTGTCAAAGTAACTGGATTCATAAATTCTGGAAACCCATTGTTTCATCTTCTTGGTGGCATTGCCTTAACAGGGGGTAACGCTGGAACTAATGCCATCAAATTCAAGACTCAACTCACATTTAGTATTTGGACTGGAAATAAAGCTTCTGAAAGAAATATGACTTTGGGCAACTCATCGTCGTCCTTGACTAAAACCGTCGAAGGTGAACAAAATATTAAAGGCTCAAAGGATGACCAACCAAGGGACATAACTTCACCAAAAAGTACTGAAAGTACAAAGGACAATAATTTATCAAGGGATAGAAGTCCTCCCAACAATGACTCGAGTGACAGTGACACTACCTCATCCGAAAGGTCTTCTAATCCATTACTGATAAATGAGGCCTCGTCCTTACCCACACAAAACTCAAATGGCCTTCAACCAACTGGCACTTCGTTGAAAGTCGAAAGCCCAAACGTTAGTCAGTCAGGTCTCACAGTTGTATGTTTAAACTACGAGTTCATTGAATTAACTAACGAACAAGAAGTCTTCCTCAAAAGTAAGAATTTAAGAATCCATTAAACTTTAAGCTTTGAGAGCACGTTACTACATAGTCTATAACTTCTCTCCATATTTCCTTTTGCCTA
>JAQIYE010000835.1:0-10547 GCA_034699765.1 Xenyllodes armatus
TTTAGCAATAATTTAGGATTACTATCATCAATAGTAAAACTACAAGTACCAAATTTTACTCTGTTAGTCAGTTCAATGGTTTACGTTTTTTGGGGCACAAAATAGATCTATATATAAATTGTAATTTTGACAATTCAAAAAGTGATCACTCAAACGACAAATTTAATATGGACGGTAAACTTATCGGGCTGTGTGGTCTATGAAATGGAAATGCCTCTGCGATTTAGAATTCGCACACTTCGTTGGAAATGATGTTTTCAGTTTTCTGAAAGATAATATGTTAAATGAGTAACGTGAATTCATGGATAATACACATACAGAATAACAAAGAGAAAGAAATAATGTTTGAATGAAATTCTAATATTGATTTTTTATGGCGAATGTTTCTCTAGGTTTGGAGTGATGATGCAGGACTTGGTGATCCTGGATGAACTTTTAAATAGTGGCTACGACCGACGTGCCACACCCACCAATCATTTAAGTGAGTCTACAACAAAATTGAGATGAGAATGGGTTCCATGATCTAGTCGGAATGGGAATAGACATTCTACGGAACTGGAGTTTTCCCTGAATAAATGAGATAATTACATTCCCTGATTAATTAGTCCCTCAGTGTCAATTATCTATCTATTTTTCCATTCCAGACAACACCACACCTACTACAGTTGACTGTGAGTTATTTGTGAGGAATTTTGGCTCGCCGAACCCTTTAACTATGGTAAGTAAGAGATATTAGAGTTTGACCTTTGACCTCAGTGTCGTCTCATTTGAAAATTCAACAATATAGGGAATTATGAACGATTGTATTGTGAGTCATGTAATGTAATATTGCATTGAAAATAAAAAGTTAAAAATAGGGAACTCATTTTTCTTTTACTTTGTAGTTTCTTTGTGATGTAGCTTTTTTGAGCATGGAGAAAGCTCAACTCAAAGGCCTTTTGTATTGTACTCATTCTGTGCAATACTTTCTCCAAGTTCTCAGAAAAGAACCTCCATCAAAGAAAGAAGCGCTTTTGTTCCTCTATTTACTTGTTTTCTTCAATTTTGCCCTATGTATTTATATTTATTCATTTCTTTTCAATTTACTCGAAAACTTATATTTGTTCGCTGTGAGGGGCATAAACGAAAAATGAAGAAAGGAAATATAAATATATGGCTGTACGGTTCTATGTATGGTAGGTAGATATAGATGTAATGGCATTCTGAGTAAATCCTCTGAATTAGACTGTGGGAGGATCGGATACCTAGATTTTATCCGAAATTGGACCTCCTCTTGTAATTTTTAGCTTTTTAGTTTGGGCAAAAACAAGTCTCCTTCATTCATTCATTCGATTAATTGTTATTGTTACTGTAGAATTTGAATTATCAGATCAGAGTAAACATGTTTTTCTCTTTGATCCCATCTGTATTTATATCCGTCATTTTATATACTGTAGGACTACAAGGTGGATTTATACCTTCGACAATGGTGGAGGGATGACAGGTTGAAACACAAAGACCTAAGACAACCCCTTGACCTCAATGACCCTAACCTCGTCAAGGCCATTTGGAAACCTGAAGTCTATTTTCCAAATAGCAAAGAAGCAGAATTTCAGTTTGTCACGGGTGAGTTGAGTTGGCATACATTATTCTTCCGGGAGATTAGGATTTTTTCACGAAATCCTTCCGAAGCACTTGTCGGATCGGACTGGACCAATCTCCATAAAACTTTTACTTAAACCCAGAGCATGTCAATATTAAATGTGTCTTTGTGTGCAAGAGCTAATATTGATTCTGATTAGTTCGATGTAATACAGTATTTATTGAGGCTGGGCCCAGTTATATTTGTATAAAAGAAATTTTATTTGCGGGTGAGCCCGGTACGATAAGAGCCCTGTATAAAGATGAATGTATCTTTTGAAATAAGGTTTCAAATGAGTGAAAACCTAATAGCTAACAAAGATTTGTATTTTTATTTCCGCTTGCCCTAACAATATGGTCCCTTGATGATGATGGATCCAGTTCCAAATGTCTTGGTCCGAATTTATCCGGATGGAGAAATTTTATACATGCTCCGGTGAGTGGAAAAAATGATTCTTCTTTTATTGTATTCTTACTACTCTTATTGAATCAAATTTGAATCTTATTGATTCGAATCAGGGAAATTTTGTTCCCTGAAGATCAAATTCATTCTTCAGTAGAATGCATTTTCCGCCGCATTTTCCGATAAAAACGTGGAAGAATAAATATTAGCACCATTTGAAAGTGCAAGTTGAGGGTAGGGACTATATTTCCTTAACGAATCTGAAATCTAAAATATCTGAAAGCTTAACGAGTTCAATTGTTATAAAAGTTGAAATTGAATGAGCACGAACTAACTTGACAATTTAGAAATCTCTAAATATAAATCAAATTCAATTTTAACTTGTTGGTCGACAAAGATTTGAGTCTGAATCATAAAGCATGATTTCCTAAATCGTTTACTCGAATTTGGCCAGATTCTTCAAGAACATTTGATACGCCCCTGGCAAAATAAATGTTTGATAAATGGATCTCGAGACCCACCTGTTCCCAACATTTATCATCCAAAATAATGCGACAATATGAATCTTCCTGGCTTAAATTATGACATATGGGTTAAAGATTTTTTGCAGGTTGTACAGACAAGAATGAAAATTTTTATGTAAATAAATGCTTCGTGTTTAGTCTGAAATGAATAAAGCTTTTCGTAGAACATTTTGTTTATAAAATGTTTTGATGATCATTTAAAACTTTGGAGTAATTTAACGTTTAGGGAGATGGAAAATTCTATAATGCAAACTTGTATTTATAAGACGCAAGTGTGCAAACTTTGAACTTAAGTGACTCTTCTAATACATAACGATAAAATAATAGCTGTTTGACCTCTAGAGTTTATTTAAGGTCAATGACTATGACATTTCCAAATTGGGGTAAAGAATAATTTTTCGATTGAAAAGTATTTTAGTAGTTTTAGTTACATAAAGCTAGGATAAAAGAGTCCTTTCCTGTCAATATTTCATCTATGCAAATACAAAAAGACGATCTTATAAATGTCTCATTTTAAAGAAAATAATTCATTGGCTTACCCCTCACATGAATACTTAATAAAGTTGTTCCTATAGACCGTTAAAGAATCAATTAAGAATGGAAAAGACAGCGTCTACATTTCAAGCTCTTCTGCTGGGGATTCTAATTCCATTCAAATGCTCTCTCTATACGTGATTCTCATCCTGAGGAGCTCACGCCCTTTTACCCCAATTGGGATGTTAAATTTAATTCTTAGAATTCTTTTCGTTCAACCATTCAGTTTATTTATGCTGGGATTTTTTAAATGAACGGGTCTCCGTGATCGCTGAAATGTGTTCAGTCCGTTGGGCCAACTCTATTTTCGTAATTTAGAGTGCAGTCACAAATGTAAGGCGGAGGCGCTTTAGAAAAGGTTCATAAATGCCTCCTTATATTCTAGCCTATTTTGCTTCACGAAATTTTGTTTCTTCGTTTATGGAATACCATTGATTAAATATTTCTCTTAGAATTCGGATTAGGACCAGGTGTATTAGATATTAGATCTCATAAGTAATTTGGAAAATATTCATCTAAACTTTATTTTGTGGGTTTTCATTACATTCCAGGCTTAAGATGACATTTTCCTGTATGATGGATCTGAGTAAGTTTTTTCTTTCTTTCTTTTTCTTCTCATTCTTACGTAACTTCAGCAATAAGCCCTTTGTTCTGGGGCTTTTCGTTTTCAGTTTCCAACTACTAAACAAAAGTGACAGGTCCAAGGCTGGTTCCTCGTCTTAAACTCTAATACAATACACCTTTGAACAAAGGGGGCTAATCTCTAATTTATATCCTCCTCCACTTACCATTTTCTTTCCTTTCTTTTCATTTCATTTGAACACAGGCAAGTTCCCATTGGATCGACAAAAGTGTACAATGGAAGTGGCCAGTTGTAAGTAATCCAATCTTCTTCCTCTTCTACCTTTTACTTAACTTTCTCTTGCTTTTCTTAAAGTTACGTGGTCAACAAGCCCTGTCCTCCCTCATCTTGACATGAGTTGACTTTAATCCTAGATTGACCTTGAGTCTGACCTAAAAAAGAAATCCTTTCAATCAAAGTCGTAATTATATAGAAGTAACAAGTAACGCAGGGTTGGGATGATTCTAATGCGGCTGTATGCCTTGTCTAGATTTAGAAACTTTGAAAGGAAAGGATCTGAATTATGGATACTATTTTAGGAAGCGTAAAACTTCCTCTCAAAATTCTTAATGAGAATTAAGATTAGGAGTACTGTAAGAGTGGCTTGCGTCAAGTAATTTTAGGGTATCGATTGAAGGTCAACTTGTTCATTAGTTGTAGTTTGGAAACCTCAGCAATGGGAATTGGATGAGCTGTCTTGACTGATTAGTTTTGGTTATGTCAAAACTATTTCCCCAAAATTCCTAGAATCAGCCAAAGAATCTGTGGCATAATTAGGCCTGCCTCGCGAAAAGAAAGTTTTTAGTTAGTAAATGTATATGTTTTGTGAAATTGCAAAATTCATGTAGGTAGATTTTGAATCTTTAGAGCATAGATTTAGTTGCAGTACCTCTTAAGTTTTGAATCAATTCAGACCAGATATAGTCAAGGTCTGATATTCCGGGTAATAAGCTACTCATGTAAAGGATTTGGATTGTGATTCGTGTTAATGAGGGTCTCCCCAAGGACGAAACAGGAAGTAGATAATAATATTAGAGGAATTAAACTTAAACAAAATAATTTTGAAAATTCATAAAGTGGAAGAGTATCAGGGTATACATAATAATATTGAAGAGTATAGATTTTCTGGACAAATTAAGCCACAGTTTGAAGGGAATCATGACAGTTTCTAATCAGGCGTTTATGGAACCCGGGATTTCAAATGATTAATTTCTGGAGAATTGGAGTGTGTCCTTGTCCATGACCACTTAACCATAAACTGTGGTTCTGCTGCTCTAACAGAGACTCACTATAGTAATATTGTATTCAGTTCCAGCCCTAATCTTCCTATTCATGAATGAACGAATGTGTGATAAGTAGAACTTTCATGGAGCTTGTTTAAAGTTCTGTGTGTTTGTTTTAAGAGAAACCGGATCCAGGAAGTTGGATGTTGGATCACAAACAGCATCAACAATTGTCCACCCACATTGTGTAAATAATCCGGTGATGGCTGAAGCAGGATCCGGATCCGGTTATTATTGCAGTTTGTTTCACATCTCCTTTATCTAGTTCCCACCAAACGACAAATATTGTTCTAATTTTTGTAAAAGAAGAGACATTTTATTTCGAAACTAGGTTCTACAGCATTCTATTTAATACCCTTGCCCAGGACCTTCACTATTATTAGTTATTTGCATAAAATGTCAAAATTAGCACATCAAAAAATATAATGATGTGACGTGGGTTAATATGGGATTCCTGGAGTTCTCATGCATGTCACCCATGCATAACTTTCAAAAATGATTTAATGAGGACGACGATACGATTAGGATCATTGAACACGATTATTTGCCGGTCTTACTGCTTCATGTTGAATTGGGATCCCAGTCCGAAATTAAGATCCATAATCCTATATGGGCACCATTATATATGCATCCCAACATTGCCCAACATTCACGGAGCGGTGAATGAATATTATCATGAGAAAGTTCCATGTTTTATTTTCCATGATCCTTTGGCGTGGCGTGGTCCAAAGAGTTGCCAACTTCAAAGTTTAGAACTCGTAATTAGGGTTTGAAAAAGGTCCCATGATTCTGGAGTTTGAAGACCTAATTTTCTCCTACCAGAAAGTTTAGTTAACTAATTTTCAAGTAATTAATTTGTATTCAACTTGACACCTCTCTCCGACAAACAAATTATAAATATTTTCTTTTCTGAGACCACATTTTTAGTCCAGACATTAATATAACCTTTGGCCCTCCTCTAGATGTTGAACTGATGAATCATTTTACTGTATTTTTAACAGTTTCAAAAACAATGGATGAATTAATTTTGGAATGGAAGAGAGAAAATCCAGTGACCACAGCTAATCTGGGGATGTCTCAATTTGAGTTGGATGAGATTACTACAAGTAAATGTGTGTCAACGGAGTCATTTGGACAAATTGGTAAGGATGCACATGATATGAGTATGGAGCCTCACTATTGATGGATTGACCTCAAACCTAAAGGGGTCATTTGGTAAGTAAGGTCATAATAAATGGTTTTGTGTTTTTGTAGGAAATTATAGTTGCATCGTAGCTGGATTCCATCTGTCTCGTTCGCTGGGTTATCATTTGGTCCAGAGTTACCTCCCAACTATCCTCATGGTGGTTATTTCATGGGTATCCTTTTGGATGGATGTCAATTCTGTACCTGGAAGGGTCACTCTTGGGATTACAACTCTTCTTACTGTCTCACATAAATCCACTAGTAAGTCCAATTTAATAGCTGGAGATCCAATAATACAAATCTGAAAGTTTTATTAAGGCACCCCACCCCCCAACTTTCTTACACAGATATTCAAGAAAACCTTCCACAGTCCAGTTATGTGAAGGCCATTGATGTTTGGATGGGGACATGTACAGGTACGGTCCTGATCTGACGTAATCTTATTTTCTAATTTAAAAAAACAAGATTTTGAAAAATGGGTCATTCGTGGTTTGTATAATTTTAGTCTGTTTTTGACTTTGAGTAGGATTTGTGTTTTTGGCCCTCCTGGAGTTCACAGTTGTCAATTACTTGTGGAGGAAAGAGACTCGGAGGAAACATCGACGAGGGAGAGCAGGGAGTCAGTTCCCACCACCGTGCTCTGCAGAAGCCCTTCTTCGAAATCGTGCCGAGATTGAGGGTTACGATACATCTCCATCTGCTGGAAATACACTTATTCAAGTGAGTGGCCATTTTCAATTCAAAAAAATAAATTGGTGTAGATTTTAAAAGTTTTTCATTTCAATCGGTTGCTTTTATGTTGATCCATACAGGTCAAGGATAAGGATGAAAGAGGGGTCCATAATCATTTGGAAGCAACATTTATACGAGGGTCAAGAGCCAGTTCTCTTGGTGGAGTTGGGGGTCCAGGTCAAGTTGGGGTTGGGGTCGAAGGACCTGGAGGGCCTTCTGAGCCCAGAGCACCCAGTTATACTGGATTCCAATTTCTCAATTTTCGTATTCGAGCAAGTACAATAGATGAGACCTGTCGTTATGCCTTCCCACTTGCATTTGCAAGTTTTAATTGTATCTATTGGCCCTACTATCTAATGACGTAGGGACATCTCCTCTTTCTGTCTATGTCTCATGGGTGCTGTGGATGTATTCTCGATGTGGTTGTTGTTTTTGTTGTTGATGGGACCTTGGAACTCTGTATTGACCAAAATTGTACTCGTATACAAAAACACTATATAAACTATATTTTAAGGAATGAATGAATGAAAGATTAATGGCCCATAATTATACAACTAGTCAAATTAAGTTACGGCTCGTTTATATATCTCGTTTTCTCAAATAATATGAGCAACTTCTTTCGTTCATTTTAATGATCACACTTTCATGTTTCACGTCCCAATCTTTACATGAAAGTCTGATCATGTCATGCCATCTCTATGGGCGAGTCGTCATATTCGATAGTCTAGCTATAAATCCTTTAAAGCTCCATAGGAAAAAAATCAAATTATATTAGTAAAGTTAGAAAATACACTTAGGTACATCCGCAAATTGATTACATGAAGGGAAAAGAAGAGTTTACATTATAAATACATACCGTATATATAGAGACTAAGATATTTAAATTGAGTATAAAATTATACATAACATTTGATTCGAAATAAAAGTGAAATTGGATTTTGTGTAAACCTAAGTGTTTACAAATTTTATTTATCTCATTCAAATCGAGAACCTCAAAAGCCTTCTTCTCTTGAAATTCTTTGACTCCAATAAAAAGACTAACAAAATAATTTTTTGAATGAATTGTGGTGTTTCTCTCCCTAAAACGAATGAAGGTATAAGTCTCAAGTTTCTTTCCCAGTAGTTATCCACTTCAGATCTCTCAAAACTCCAGAGTAGAGGAGGACTAGGAAGATCCACCACCTCAAAAACTGAACAACCAAGTTAGGTTGTTGAAGTTGAAAGTACGTTTTTAAAAAAAGTGGAGAAAGTCGCTTTTTTCTTTCACTCTCTGCTTGGATGCTCCATTTCCCTCATCCTGATGGGATTTGAGAGAGAAAGCACTCAAGTTTCAAACTGGAACCGGTTGGTTCTTGTGGAACCGGATCCTATTTCTCCGATAGCAGTTTCAACCTTTGATAAAAGCATTATTTCTCCGGTTCTACCTTACAGGATGAATGGATACGTACTTTAAGTCCGTTGGTTAATGGGTACAAATATGTATGTTGAGTGTGAATGAAGGGCTTGCGCTCACTCACCCCCACCGACTTTCTCCATACCAAACTTCATATAACTTTCTCTTTTGACTTTCTCCGTGTGAGTCCCTCCAACCCAGTCACACTGACACAGTTCATAACCCAAATAGAAAGGGTTGAGGGAGGGTTGTTGGGCTGTTAGGTCGGCGTTGGCGTGACCTCAAAGGAAACAAAGGACGGCTTTTGTGTGTGTCTTTGACAAGCGGGTACTCTTTTTTTGTCCAAAATCCAGAGGAGATTCAGGGGGAAAAGTTTTTATTTAATTTTTGTCGGGAGAGGGACAGGTGAGAAAATTGAAGTGGACTGAATTGAAGGGGGTAAACTTTTTTGTTCCTCCAGTGAGTCTGAAGGACCCTTGCCTTGTCTTGTTTGTTGAAGGACTTGTTCATAGGTTAGTTGAAGGGAGGAGGATGTGGTTGTCATCATCGTTGGGTTTTAGTTGTTTGAATTCCAGGAAAAAGTTTGTCCATGATGATGGGATGCGTAGTCTTCCCCGGTCAGACTCCAGAGGAGTCCTTCTCCTGTTTCTTCTTTTCTCCAATCAAAGTTGGACTCGAGTGTAAGTTTTTTAGTTTCTTTTGATGACTTTCTTTTATTTACTTATTTTTTGCATACTGTGTAGATGTAGAATTTATGTTTAGAGGAACTTCTCTGGTGTTGGACTATAATTAGATCCGCTATCCGATCTAGGGTAGGGCTCATTCATCAGATCTTAACCTACCCAAAAGTATTAGGTTTCATTTTCTGAAAGGAAAAAAAGAACCCCAAGAAAGGCTGTTTTGTCGTTTCTGTTTTGTGGATCTTGTAAGAATTTACTCGTATAATTATAAGGAGGCTCAAGGATTTTCACGTTGAGGTTGGGATACTCCAAAAGCATCTTTTGTAAACACCAAAATAAATGTAGCAATTATGACCGAATTTCAAAGTTCATATTCTGTGTCATGTCAAAAATTTGGCTGTAGGCAAGCCCAAAGCATTAAAGTTTCCAGAATATTTTACATACAGTTTGTTTTAAAATCGGCATTTTTATTTATCCCTTAACAATTTAGCGTGTCATGCATGACTATAAAAGGATGAATCTCAACCTCAAGTTATCCTCATTACACCATACACAGTACACGTGTAGCAAAACATTTTGAAAAATGATTTTGTTTTTAAGAACTTTTTTTTAGTTCTTGAAGGCCTATATAGAAGCCCACTTCTACGTAATAAGTGTGAAAACAAAATAAAAGGTGTTCTTCCATAAACTTTTTTATGCATAAACAATTTCAATTAGGACCTGGAAGTTTTTCTGGAAATCCATGAGGGATTTTAACATGAAAATGAGAAAAAATAAATAAAAAGGTTAGTTGGAACTGCTGGAAGGGTACAAAATCCTGGAGAAAAAGAGATGTTCCATGATTCTATGGGGCTCAAAGTGAAAGCTCATGTATTTTTAAAACCAAGAGGAGGAGGAAACTCAAGAAGACCAAAGTTTCTGTCTAAATCCTCGAATTTTAGTTCCTCTCCTCCAATAGTGGTCCCTTTAATTCCTTCCTGTTACTCATTTTACTAACTTATTAAGGGTTTTTTTCTCCAGAGGGACTTGAAAGTAGAAATGTTGTTGTTGTATGAGGAGGAAGGAAGAGGAAGTTGTCCTTGTTCCTGGTGCCTTCAAGGTTCATGGAGAAAGTTGAGAAGGGTTTAGCTATAGCTTGTCTTTCAGGAGGATTTGCCCAAGGGACTTGTCCAGACAATGGACAAGGAAAAACTATTTGTGTTGTTAAGACTCAACAGTTGAGGAAAGAAGGACTCATCGTCGTGTTGTTATGTTTTGAGTGATATGGAGCATTATGTGACAGAGTGGCGTCTGTGATGCCTGTCCGTCTATTGAAATCCACTCATGTTCATGTTTTATAGCGGCTTGAATTTCAGCGCAGACTTGGCTCTTTTTAAATTAGCAAAACGCTTACACACCCCTTACAACGGTTCTTTTCATTTTAAAGGAAAATGTTAATGTATATAAGTGCCTCGGGAGTCTGAAAAGCTTTCTCTTCACTTTCATTTATTTATTAATTAGGAGCTCATTAATTAGGCTTCTCCTATTTAAAATGAAAGTCTCATCTTCTTAACTCCTACACGCAGTTTATT
>JAQIYE010000836.1:0-10545 GCA_034699765.1 Xenyllodes armatus
AAAAGGACAAATGAGGAGTTTATGCCTTTGGACTCTGTATTTATGGTAAAATTGTTAAAATAAACGATTTTTGTCGTTGTATTCACAGGTGCATCAAAATAAAGTTTATTTACAAAACAGGTTCATTTTACAATTTTCTTAGGTGCACTAGACTAAATTTTTACAAAAAAGGGTCCGAGAGGGGACTCACAGACAGGAAGTGGGTCCAGGTGCTCAGGCACGATCCCCTAGGTTTTTGTACAATTTACAACTGTATTTTAACATAACTTCATTATTGTTCAATGAAATTGTTCCAAAAGGGAAAGATGTATTCTTTGATAAAAAGACTCGACTCAGACACAAGCCACTTAAACAAACCCTTTCCATTTCAATTTTTAAAATATTATTCTCCCCTAACCCACAAGTTACAATTTTGTATTTTTTCCTTTCATCATCATCCAAAGCTTTAATGTAGGTCTCGTGCCTGATAATTTTATTTCTAGCCAAGTCCTTTGGGACCCCACTACACTTTTCCTCATCGTCATACAACAACAATGAATAAACCCCGGGGCGAAGTGATACGAAACTCTTAATATTTGTTTCACACAGTTTAAAGACCCCAAGTTTATTTTTGTTGTGTTCTGAATAAAGAGGGTGAGTTTTTGGTAATGAACTAAAGTCAAAAATTGGTCCAAGTTGTCTCAATTTCTCCAAATATGTTTCATAATCCAAATGTTTGACGATTCCAATAATACTGTCCGTGTAGAGGTGGAGAACAGAAAAATAGTCAAATTGGGGCTTGATGTAGTTGTAAAAATATTTGTACATTTGGAGTTTGGAGAGACTCAGTATGACCCCTCCAATAACCCTTAGATTTTCATCGTAAATTTGCTTTTTCTTGAGGCTGACGAGGGACACATTGGGAGCTACCCGTTCAATATTATGAAAATTACTTTTTGCGATGAGTTTTCGGGCTTCATTTGAATTGAACACAAAATCCGTATTTGGAAAACATGAAGAATCCATCTGAAGTCTCCCACTCAGAACATTAACGTTGAACTTGAACATATTTTTCAGGGCTGGGGTCTTTGCTGTATTTTTCATTTTCATGTTTAAATTGACAAAATCCGAAAAAAGATCCGCTTCATGAAAACAAAATCCTTTGATGACGCGGACCAATTTAATCCCTAAATTAAGGATAAATTCGAGTTCGCGATAATAGTAGATTTC
Source organism: Xenyllodes armatus (assembly GCA_034699765.1). Lineage (NCBI taxonomy): Eukaryota > Metazoa > Arthropoda > Collembola > Poduromorpha > Odontellidae > Xenyllodes > Xenyllodes armatus. The sequence continues at coordinate 1,210 of JAQIYE010000836.1, forward strand.
GCCTCTCTTGTCATACAGAGTCATCAGTTGTCTTTCTCCCTTCATTACATTTTTGAGTCTCTCTTTGGGAATCCCACTCAACTGATCCGGATGAAGTTCAGAAATATCCACGGTTCTTTTCTCTACAAATGGTGGAAAATCCATCAGATAATGGTGTAGATTTGTAGGAACATCGAGATCAACTTGAACAATGAAACCCATATTTTCTCCAATGTAAGGTTTCTTGTAATTTATTTTTGAAAGTTCTTCATCCGTGAGCCAACGAAAATTATTTTTTGGAAGAGCTTCAAGCATACATGCCCCGTATGAAGCCGTTAAGTCACAATAGAGTAGTTCACTTGGGGGTTTAGTCCAGTCGTATTTATCCATGTATCTTGTAGAATTAGCCTCCACATGTTTTTGGTTGAGGGATGTCATTCCTCCTTTTAAAAGACCCTGAACCATTTCTCCCATGTCCAAAGGCAAATAGTCCACTTCAAGGTTGTTTAAGTAAAATGCACAATCGTAGGCAAATCGACTCAATGTAAAGGTGTGAAGAACATCCAGTCCAAAAGTATCAAACAATTTGTCTCTCATGAACTCAAACACATCACACAAAATAAATGTTTTAATTTTCATGATGAGAGTCAAGTAGTCCCTTGGAGTTTTACATCCAAATTCCCGAAAAAGTAACTGGCAATTTTCGAGTTCTGAACTTGTAATTTTGGACTGGGAAGTGGAATCCACAAAATTGAGCCAAGAGAGTTGAATTGGAGAATCAATTTCCTCAAATATTTGTTTTTCTGAGGCATAGTTTATGAATCGGCTGGGCTCCGCTAAATTTTTTTGGAGATGACGAAATTTGGAAAATTCCTTGTTCAAAAACACAAAGGGTTCATTTGAAACAGTCATTTCATCAGCCAGATCCTGAAGAGTAGACCCGTGTCGGTAATATTGTAAATCCGACATTTTGAGACAATTGTTGAGCCGGAATCCCATAATTTGGTTTTTGGAGTTGCATATGGGCTTTGCCTTTTTAACTTTTCCATCCTCAAAATATGAAGCCAAAATATTCTGTTCATGTTTTGAAATCCCATGACTGACACAACAGAGTTCTTGACGGATTTTAATTTGTAAATTGCATCCAGAACAAACTGCAGCCACGTAACGAGCTCTTGGGTGATGGTGAATGTGATGATGGTTTTTGATCACTTCAATCCCATCAAAAGTTTTTAAACAATAGAAACATTTTGTTTCTTTCTGGTGTAATTCTTCCTCCTTTTCTGAAATTTGCATCGGGTAGTTTGTGTCTTTAATTTTTTCACTAATTTCTTCTCCAAGCTGAGTTGCTCTTTGTAAAAAGTGGGGAATGGCATCAGACCCAATGTAATTTTCAGTCAATAAAATTTTGTCGTAATTCACCAACACAAAACAATATCCAATTGGGATGAATCTGGAGAGGATCAAATCACCATTTTTCTCGGGAATTGGGGTGTATTGGATCGAAAAATACAGACAATAAGGGATGAATAGGGTCATCTCCCACTTTGTAAATTTAAAAGTTTCCATTTTTGGGGTTTTGCGAACCAAATCTTGGTCTCCACAAGTTAATTCATGATTTTCCCAAACATCCTGTTGTATAAAGGGTTGGTCACAAATCCGACAGTAAAAGTGATGGTGTGATGTCATTTTTCCGAGAAAACGGGAATAATTCTGAATGAGTAAAAAGTGGGACTTGCTGCAATCCTCATTCTCAATGTAGAGAAGGTCGACATGATCCTTTTTAACTTTTTTAGTTCTTTGAGCCGGAAAAATATCCTTTCCGACATGAGTGTAAATGTTTACACTTATTTCATTCTTCTGTTCAAAAACATCTTGAATTTCTTCCAGTGAGACCCCTTGACTCAAATCCAATCCAGAAAAATCAACTTTGTTTTGTTGGATAATTTTTTGATAATTTTCTTCATTTTCGAGTTGGTAGGTTTTCCACTTTGTTAGGTTTCTGCCTGTTGGAATGGGCTTTCCATTTTCAACTTTTAACTTCATCAAATTTTCCAAAATTTCGTCTCCGTAAAGTTTGGCCAGGATACATAGTTGGAAACAATTTCCTTTTTTACATTTGATATTGAGGATCCCGTGTCTTCCTTTCAATTCAGACGGATTTTTGAGATAGGCCCTGGGTCGGATGGGCCTGTACTCAGCAAAGGCCACGATCAACTTGTTGATTCGAGTAACAATCCATTCACTTCCAAACTCGTTTAGATAGTTTAGATAGTTGATCAGATCATTTGAGGCATTTGAGATCCCAGCTCTTATTCCCGTTCTGTGAGTAATAATGTAGTAAGGGCTTGAAAATGGTTGGTCTTGTACAATTGTACCCTTTCGTACTTCCTCCAAATCAACTGAAAGTCGTAGAGACATTTTCATTCCCTTCATGTGGAGTAAAACTTGGAATATTAATTTGTACAAGTCGTCCTGCATCGACTCGATCAATTCAGCCACAAGACAGACTGTCCTTCCGGTCACATAATGAACATAATTGGCGAGGACCCCTCTGTGGCCCGTATTCAAAAGTTGAAAAGTCGTTTGGTCCACAGACTGAGGAGCAAAAGCGTCAGGATCACCCATTCCCCTTTGGCATTTATGGTCCTCGAGTCGTTTCTCTTCTTTTCCACAATTTTTACATCTGTGTTCTTCCTGAAAAATTTAAAATTAGTTTCATATCTGTAAGGTTCATCCTAAAATGATTCGTATCAATTTAAAATACATACTTCCAAATGGGACTCCAACCGGATGTGTCGAAAAAATACTTTATCTGAGCATTCATAAGGGCAGCATTTCTACAAAAACAGAGTTTTAGTTTCATTTGTTTTAATTATTCCACGTTTTTGATCACTTCCGTATTCTATTAATACATACCTTAAATTGTGGTCTGGGTCGAGCAAGGGCCCCTTTCCTTCTCTTGAATGGAGTTCCAACTCGCATTATCGGATTTGATCAGTTTGGAGCAAGCCAAAATTATCTGATGATCCACAACTGACGCTTAAAACTGGACTGGGAGAGACCCTTGACTCATCTACTTCTAATATGCATTGAAAACGTTTTTAAACCGGTTTATGAGCTAAAAGTAGAGTCGACTTTGGTCCTTGCACAATTTTCTATTCCCAAACAAAGATCATGTATTAAAGGTAAACATTTTTTGGCCTGATCACAGAGCGTCAGCATTCTGGATCATATAAAATGATTAAACTCGGTCTGATCCGGTCCAGTCGACCTTTGTTTTTGAATTTGTAAACAACAAACCTAATTTGAACACTCGAATCCCTACACACGTCATCTTAAAGCCCAGTTCACTTTAGTTTCCATTTGTTTGTGTGTGTGAAAACCTTGTTGGGTGAAAAGTGTTTCGGTTAATTTGTTGAGAAATTTTTTTTGAGTGAAAGTTGAGTGTTATTTATTAAAATTAAAAAGAAAATGTCTGTGGTTTTTGTTAATATAGTGAAAACCAAATTTGGAGAGGAAGAAGAAAAGGTCAAGGGTATCCGGGCCGTCATTTACGGCGAACCTGGATCACTCACAGGCATCACAGTTGAAGATCAAACTGTAGATCAAATCGATGCCGTAAGGGAGTTAAAAAAACCAAAAAATTTGTATTTTTTAGTTTTTATCCGCCAAGCCCGGATGGTAATTGGGCTTGATTCGATGATTACAGGAGCCCTTCAGGCGTTACATCTGCCTGGGGTAACCCTGGAATGGCCATTTCCATCGGCCTTGAAACACGAAAGTGTTATGGTTTCAGAGAGGAATGTTAGGGACCAATATAATACCGCGGATGTTCTCATCTCGCTCCTCCTGCATTTGGGTAAGTATTTAATTTTTGTATTTAATTATAGTTGTGTTCAATCCATACTTAATATTGAGCCCTATGAGACTTTTTATCATGAGACCACATTTATCAAAATTTTTGTATGTTTACTCGACAAAACTTTTTGACTAACTCCAAATTTTGTTTTGATTTTATAGCTCCATTTTATGACGATGATTCATCTGATTCTTCGGAGAGCGGAGATGACGAAGCGGGCGAAAATTCCGATTCGAGTGGAGACTCTGGTGTTGGAGAGAGTGAAGGTGAGGAGAGTGAGCCTCAAGACCCAACAGAGGAAGAGCAGGAGCTTGCAGATTCTAATGAGGAGGAAGAGCATGTCGATCCGCCTCCTAATAATGAGGATGCCCCTCCGGGTCACGTTAGTCTCGTGGATCCAGATTACGGTCAGGAGACATCCGATGATGAGTTTGATTTGATCGAGGCCGTCATAAATGGTGATGACAAGGGGTCTGGAGAGGAAACTGAAGGGAAAAGGGACCACGTAAAAAAATTGGAACGTTGGCTCAAATTGGATGATTTTGAAACCCCAGCAAAAATACCAAGGCTTGACATTACACTTCCAGTTGGTGAGTAACAATTTTAATATATTTTAATATAAATTTGGAAACGTACAACAATGGGAATACTTTACAATGTGAATACATATTAATAAAATTTTGTTTTTGTTCTACAGCTGGCCCAAGCAGATACAATTGGGCACAGAAAGGAATTAAGAGGGGTCCATTGGTTGTGGATCTCGTGTCAGATGACGAGAGGGCTGGTGGAGAGGTCAAAATGCCCAAGAGACGTTACAGTGGGACCTGGGAGCCCAGTGCTGATGAGGGGGACGACGAGGAGACAGAAGAGGAGATGAGTGATGTTGAGTCGGAAAGGGAGGTGGAGGTCATTGATCTCGATGATGATGAGGTCATAACAATGAAACAGCCAGTTGTTTCTGTGGTGCAACTTGTTGATCCTACCCAAAAAACCAGGATCATTGTTCACAAGCCTTATTGCCCACCGACCAGTCCCATCTCAGATTCTGAGTGAATGGTAATTACACAAAAAACCCAAAAATAACAATAAAAAATAATAAAATTTTGAATTACTTAATATTTATGCATGCTAGAATAGTTATAATTTTACAAGCATTTAAACTAATACAATACATTTTGGTGGGGGTGTAATTTTAAGCATTAGCTCAAGTTATCAAAATTAATTTTTAAACATAAATGTAATAAAGATTGCACAAAAAACCAAAATAATCCCGTTGTTGTTGAGAGTTGACCCATTGGCCTCACACATCTCCTCTGGTGTGAACCTGTTTAAAATCAAATATGTTTATTTTTTAAAGTTGTAATTTGAAAATTTTTATTCTAAACACTTTTGACTATTTTTATTTACCGAAACTCGGGCTTTCGATTAGTAATTTTGTGGCAGAGTTCAGGAAATGATTTTAAGGGATTTTCCTTGAACCAACATGAGCCGGTCCGATTTCCCTTGTGAAGTTGTGAGAGGATAATTTGGTGGCACATGTTTCTTATAAGTCGAAAGGTCACTGGAAAAAGTACAAATATATTAATAAGAATTCGAGAAACAAGGAAAGTTTTTTTAATTTTTTTTTAATTTACAGTTTTTGGTCGAATTTTGTATTTGAATTAGGGCCCCATTGTAGTAGACATATCCTGAAAACATAAACATCATCCATGACTAACATCATTTTTGCATTTAGGTATTAAATACTATGAAAATAGGCTAACAAGTTACCCTTCTCAAAAGACAATCCTGGAATGGAATCAAACCCATCGTCCCTTGACCAAGTTGTGTTATTTTTTGAATTTGGTATGGGACTTGTCTTAATAGCCAAAATATTTTTGGGGGATGTTGAGACAGGTTCTTCTTGAAAAGAGGCTTCAGTTGAATCAACGATTTTGGGAATTGGACCAGGGGTACTTGAACTAGACACCAAGGAAACCCGGGTTGAGGATTGGAACTCATCTAAAGTAGAGGGGGAAGTTGAGACAGACAGAACCCCGGTTTTGAGAAAAGTTGAATTTGAGAGCAAAAACGTTGTTTGAGTTGAGTGAGGACCAAGGGTACTTGAGGTTGTAGCCCAAGGCTTGAGGGTTGAAGTTGGATCAGTCAAGGGAGGGCTTGTAGTATTTTGAGGAGATGATGTTGGGCTGGAGGTCTGAGTCCAAGGGGTCAGGGTAGTGGCTGGAGAAGGAACCCAAAGTGCTTTAGTTGTTTGGGATCGCACAAATGGAACTTTAGTAGTAATTGAAGGATGTGTCACAGGGACTTTAGTGGAGCTTGAGGATTCAACAAAAGGGAGTTTAGTTGTTGAAGTTTGCACCCAAGGGACATTGGTTGTAGTTGAAGCTTGGACCCAAGGGACTTTGGTGGTTGTTGAAGTTTGGGGCCAAGGGACTTTGGTTTTCGTTGAAAACGGGGCCGAAGGAACCGTAATGAACCTTGAGTGTTGAACAGGAGGAAGTTCAGTACTTGAAGACAAGGTCAAAGGGACTTGAGGTTTTGTTTTTGTAGCTGTTGCAAGAAGGCTAGCACAATCAATTTGTTTCCTAAAAATTTCTCGTGCCTTCATTGATGGTACAATTTTTTTAACACAAAATGATTCATATTTCGACTTTGCAAAAATGCAATTTTTGATAACACATTTATTACAGTCCCAATTTTGCACGCAGGAATAAACACAAATAGGCAGAAGACAAACAAAAATTAAAAACTTTCCCATTTTAAATTCAATTTTATTCGACAACCTCTCGTTAACCCAAATACACAGAAAATGATTCAGCAAGAACAAAAGAAATTCTTCAGATAAGAAAACGAGCCTATTTCAGTGACTCAAACTATATATCATTAAAATCATATCCACATTAAAGTCCGGACTCTTCTTCGGACATCTGCAGCAACCCAATGGATTCGAGCCTTCTGTTGACCCATTCCATGTCCCGAGCACGACGAGACATTCTAATCCAACAAGTTAAGCCAACTGTAAATATGACAAAAATCATGTTTGAGAGATCCATAACAAGTGACTCATTAAATTTTTTCCATAATCCTCATAATTACCCAGGGCAAGAAAAATAAAACAAATCCCAAAGATCATCATCCACATCCATCCACTTCCTCCTTCCTCTGGAACTGGCTTCTCTGTCGTAGTCCCCGGCCATGGAGTTGGATCAGGCTTTTGGGTTGTTGGGTCTCCACACATTTCAAACAAGGGCCAAGGGACAATTTTGTTCCAATCACCCTCCCACTTCTTGTGGGGCCAACAACAATGGTCTCCATTGACCCTGGACGTAAAGTCGCACTCTAGAGCCAAACAATCCCGACACCCCAACGAACGATCACATCCTACAACATACAGCACAATACAAATCTCAAAACTACAAAAATCTCAATCTACCATAATTGACCCATGACCCCAAACATACAACAAACACAATACAATATTAATCAATTCAAGGTCTAAGCAACGCTCTTACATATGAAAATACTTTTAACTTTATCAAGGATGAATCGCAAAAAGGAGCACAGAAAGTTGAATTGGAATCCACTAAACACTTGGGAGTCCAAAAGCCTGAGACACAACTCAATGCGGGGGGTTCAGCTAGATATGAAGCTTCTTCTGTAACTGGAGAAGTGTCATTTCCATTGAATCAAAGTCCAGGAGGGATCGACTTGAGTTTCATCAAAACAGCGGCGAACGAGGTTCATTTCATTTTATTTTATGTTTGGTGAAATGAAATAAATTAAATGCCAAAAAACAATAGTGTTTAATTCTCTAAACTTTATAATTTTATTCCAGGTGCAACATGACTCAAACAATGATTCTAACGAACTTCTCTCAACTGAAAATGGAGATAGCTCATGCTATGGTTATGGCAGTCTGGACGCTGAATATTCCAGTCCAAATGTAATTTCAAGTTAAACATTTATAAAATGACCTTTAAGCTTTTGATTTTGCTCTAATCCTTCATGCCTTTCTATTTATAGGCTCAAAAAAGCCGAAAAGAAGAAGGAAGAGAACAAGTCCTGTCGAAGCTAGGAAGCGGCCAGGACGCTTCAGCTATAATTCTGGATAAAACACGCCAGATCTCAAAACTGAAATCCAGGCTCGATAATGTGATCCAGAAGGATCAAGCCACTGCCAATTACAAGGATAATCAAATTAATGTTTTGTTGGCCGATCAGGAAAAACTGGAGGCAGAAAAGTAGCAACTGATCACAGAAAACAATGAACTGAAAAGAAATGCAGCCTATGCATTCAAAAAGACTCACGATGTACGCTGCGTGCAAATCAAGCCAAACTTTTTGCGTTGAATATATAGAATTAATTAATTAATTAAACTAATTTAACCATTCAATTGGTTTTTAGATCCAAGCGTTGTTGAATTCAGCGAAAGTCGTTATTGGCAGAGATGACAAAATTCAGCCGTCCACGATTGATTCCAGTATTGGATCCAAGGGACCTAAAAATACCAAGGTACATACCCCTAAGGTTCCTCAAATCTAAATAAGATTTCATGACAGATGAATTCGAAACCCAAACCTAAATATTTTTTCAAAAGCACATTCATTCCAAACAAAAGGAAAAGCCTGGTACCTTGGCACTCAAAAATTTGGCCAAAAGACTAGAGTCCACACAGTCCAAGAAAGTTTCGAAGGTGAGCATACAAGACATTTACAAATTTTAAATTGTATATCATTTTATTATACACAAATTATATTTAAACTGGGCTTTAAAACATTTTACAGGATATCAAAAAAGACGCTAAGGTGCCGCGTCTTTCAACTGTTGACTTCCAGGATGATGCAACACAGGTAACTAAAAAAAATCAATAAAAAACTGAATCATTCTTTCTTTTTTGCTATTCTAAATCAATAACGGGTGTGGATATTAAACGTTACAATCGGTTATTACATCTTTCAGACTAACAACAGTAAAGCTGGAATAGCTGGGGGTAAGTTGATACACCTTGAACACCAATAAACCTTGTTTGTTTTTGTAAAATAATTATTTTTTACTTATTAGGGAGGGACTGCAAATCACTACAATCTGATGAGGAAAATAAATACGTGTGTCCTATCTGTGACAAAAAGCTCAAATCGACAAACCTTTTGATAAAGCATGCAGATAAATGTGCAGATAAAAGTGTTAAACCGTAGACTTTGTGTCAATTATCTACAATAGTAGTAACAATTTACTATGAATGAAAGAAAATCAATTTATTACTGACCACCAAACACTAAATTGTAAAAATACTTTGCCTCAATACATGAGCTAATGAACAGACTATGAACTAATACATATAAAGAGGACTTTTGAAAATTTAATTAGCCTTTTACTCTAAATGTTTTCTGTAATACAGGAGCAAGCTCGTCGGGCAACAATAACAAGTGCATAAAAAATAAAGTTATTCACGAGTTTTTCGACACTATTTTCCACTTCTTAATTTAAGCGTAGC
>JAQIYE010000837.1:0-10539 GCA_034699765.1 Xenyllodes armatus
ACATGTATTCTCTGTGATCATTTTTCCCAACCTGAAATGACCAAGGAAACTTTTTTAGAAAGATTACAAGACTTACGAGGAGAATTATCACATAAAAGCTTTGAAACCATAAAACCAGACATTTGGACTACGATTCAAGGGATATATCAAAGTGACGAGGGCAAACCTTTCGTGTATACAGACAAATCATTTATAAAAGAAGATGCAGGTCTCCGTGGTAAGATATTCTCACATTCAGATCTCGAGTGTCAACTCAGGTCAGGATGAAGACATATTGTTTCCAAATAATGTGCCCATTCTACTAGTTTCTGGTAATAATCCTAATGTTTTTTTTGTTTTAGGAAGAGAAGTAGCTCACGATGTTAAATTGCGGTACCCAGCAGACATTAATTTGGACAAATATCCCTTTGGAGAAGGAAACTCAGAATATTTGGCTAGAAAATTTTACTGGGATGGTATACAATACCTACTCACAGGGACTGATGACGATGGAAATCCATACTTTTTAGGAACCGATGGTCATAGATTCCCAAATCCAGAAATAAACGCTGATCTTTATATCATCATTATCCGATTTATTTTGGACTCAATCATCTTTACGGAAAGAGGATTTTATGGGCTAGGTGAAGCTGCCAAAATATTTATGCTGAGCTTAGATACACCCTGCAAAAGGTGTTTTAAATTAGTTAAAGAGGATCTGGTTCACGAGGATGCTCAAAAGAAATATGCTGTGAGTAAACTTGGACTTTTTGTGGAATAATATCTTTGCGTATTCTAGATTCAAAGGTACTCAAATAATGTTTGTGACGTTTTAATTTTACTAATTTAATCTATAGAAAAGATGGCTGAACAAAAAAATAATAAATCGTTCGGAATTGTGGAGAGATATTTGGCTCTACAGACAGGTAATAGGAAGAAAGGGAAGGATACGTGGACACTTGAAAGTTTTCCGTTCAACATACCGTGAATCACCAATTTATGATAACTTTGAAATTGAAAGTCAGAGCATGGACATCTTGCCGTATTTATTCCCAACAATGCAAGAAAGGGAGATTATTAGTACAGATGATCTAATTTCAAGCATTACTATCATAAATACTGAAATTTTTACATATTACTCCGAATTTGAGGAAGACATCAAAAAAATCATCAGTGACATGATTACAGAAGGTATTTCTTCGATCGTCCACTCTTCCAAAAACTAGTCTGTTTTTTCATAAATGTAACATGCGATTTTTTCTCTAAATGTGCAGATGATGGATGGGCTCAAGACCTTCTTGTTAAATGGACAGGTTTTGGATACTTATTAGAGACTAACCTTCAAGTGAGCTCCTCTTATGATAATGGTCAATCAATTACTATTGATCAAGAACGTAACACCATGTTCGTTCCACACCTTTTGAGCTCCCCAAGAAATACAGAAGACCTTAGACAATGTTTCTCGATCTTTAAATCAGGCAAAGTTGCTTCTTTGTAAACTGCATGCTTTAATGTAATCCACGTAATGAAGACTAGCGTTTGGCTTATTGTTCACTATTTTGATTTATATATTTGTTTTTGTCTCTAAAATATAGGAAAATATTCATCAATCAGCGATAAAATATGTAATCTAATGAAATCCCTTAAAATGTAAACAATAGAGTAGCACCAATATTTATTAATTTAGTCTCTAAAAGTAATTAAAATGTATTACTGGTGAATTTTTTTTCGATCTATTTTGACATTTCATGTGAATAACTTTTTAAAATTTTAGTTTACTCAAATTACAACAAAAAGGGATTTCTATTAACAAATGTTGCCACCTGTGGTGGCAAGAGACCGATCAGCCTTAGCAAAAATATTTCCCAAAAGACTAAAAAGTGAAAACATTGGGATTTGAAACCAGGACTCTCAAGCAGGAATCATACCGCTAAGCCATCACTACAATAATATGGATGCAGGTCCCGTAATAAGTCTACATGCTTGAATGAAATAAATAGGTTTGAAATGGGAAGCACGGATGCCCATTCCACAAAAATCATCCGACCGCTTCCCAGCTGAAATGAATAGTTTTGAAATGAGAAGCACAACAGACCGCTTCGCAACTGGAATAAGTTTTTCAAACTAATTACAGAGAAATCATCTGACCGCTTCCAAACTGAAAGAATTTTTATAAAATTGGCAAACCACCACCTGTTTCTCATTTCAAAATATCATGCTTCCGATCTGGCATTCATTATTTTTCCACAGAAACAAAAATGAATGAGAATTGAATAGGAAATGTGACACGGACGGACAGGCGGACAGCGTGATCACACAAGACCACCGGAGATCGGTCTAAAAAGGGTCTTTTTCAAAACCTTTCATTTGCTAAGGCTTGAATAGCTCCATTCAAATATCTGATGACTTCCATTTCTACATATTATGCTCAAAAAGTAACCATTTATTTTGAACAAAACGAAATTCTAAAGATATCTTTAAAAAAAACCTCAGTATTTTCTTGGTTGTCACAAATAACCATATCATAATATAATGTTTAGTAGAAATGAATGATGTCTCAACCTGTGGGTTGTGGGTTGTGGGAGTGCTTCTTGGGCAAAATAAGGTTATTAAACAAAAAAGAGGAGAAAGTTTCACTCAACCTAAACGACAGCAATTGTTCATGGAATGGGTTTTTTAAAATTTGAAATAAAATGGGAACAAGAAGGAAAATAACTAAATGTTTGTGATTTCTCGGGTAAAAGAAAAGCTGAAGAGCAGTAATGGATTTCTTTAATTTTGAAAGAAAGTCTTTTAAAATTGTAAGTAAAATCTTATCGAGAACTCCGTTTGAATATTTCTTATGCCTGAAATTGAAGTGAGGTTGATTTTACAAAAACCTGGACTTTATGGATTTCGAACTTGACCTCACTCTTGACCTCAAAGGACTATCCTGAAAATCTGAAGTCCCTAGGTCAAACCGTTCTCGAGTTATCGTGGCCACAGACAGACGGACAGACCGGACACCTGCGATCTTATAATGGTTTGCTGATGCAACCCATAATAAACGCGCTTAAATTCAGCTACTTTGTTATATACGGATTACGTCGGTTTAGTAAGGATTTATTATGAAAAGTATTTTTTCAGTGCTCAATTTTCGTGGTGGACTTAATTGATCTTGTTGCATCCTTCTCTTCAGAGAGGCCTCAGTCCAATGTAGGAATCCTGTCAAGACAATATTATCACATATTGTATTATTTACAGACGAATGACATATTTGGGTTTGAATATTTCTTGAATTGATGATGTACAAAAATTAATTTGTCGTACGTCAACCAGTTTAATTGGAAATATGAAATGTCTTGCAATTGGACTTCTGTTACTCATGGGGAATCCAGGATTCAATCACACAATCGGATTAAAATGACCAAATAAGACATTTCCAATTCATACATATTACTGATTTGGTCACCTTCTCAAAACGGATCTAAATACATGCATAATCATTTTGAGTATGAACTCCGTCGGGGTCAATGCAAGAGGCTTCGAGTGGCACCAAGATCTGAGGGACACCATCTTAAGTCCAAGAATATGACGACGGCTCTCCCATTTACCCTATTCCCTTCAAAAGTTTATTTTTAAAAGTCCATCATTATGGTTTTCTTTAAACTTCTCAAAATCCATATCATCTCCAAACTTTAACTACAGATAATCCAGTTAAGTTAAGTTTCAAATTCTAGTTAAGCACTTGGTGTCAAAAGTTGTTCTAGTCGAACGGAAATTTTCTTCAAGGACGAAAGGGCAAATGAAGGAACCTAAGACGGATGATCCTCAATTAAATCTGCCCCAACATCACTGAAACTGCGGACCATTTGGTGTAGCTAAAACTATTGGTTTGTAACAGTTTCATATGAATGAATTATTAAAAAATTAACAATTCAATGGTTCAAATTTGTATGGCCATTTACTTCAAAATCCTGGTTGATACTTTTCCATGATGATAACCCACACAGCATCGTAAAATATCCAAAGCCATTAACTATATCATCGTTTTAGCTAGCATCAGCGTACATGGATTTTATCAGGTCAGATCATACGGGGCTCAAACTCCAACCCAATATAACACACGACGCTTACGCGTTAATACACAGTTAAATGAACAATAACAAAGAGAAAATACGTACGTTCGTAAGGAGATCAGATTTGATAATAATAAAATCTCACATGCGAATTATTTGAACCAAAAAATCCGTTTGGGTTATTTTATTGTTCTATTTGTTCCCTTAACTAAAAGGTTCTTTCCCCAGCTTTTGATGCAATCATGTATATGAAGCCAATCTCTCGATCTGGCAATTTGACTTGACACATATGGTTTCAACTAAATAAATTAAAAAATCTGGACAAGACCCAACCCTTTCTTGATCCATCAGTTGAAACTTATCATAATTCTAATCCCCTTGACCACTTTTAACTTAACCAAAAGGTCTTAAAGGAAGCCTTGAATAAAAGCTTTGGTCAAAGTTCTGGTGAAGTCCATTTAGAGTCGAAGCCTCAGAGGAGTCAGAAGAAGGGTCATCTCATACTCATACATTTTTGGAACAAAATATCCATTGTCCATCATCATGAGTACTTCCGTGGAAAAATCTTACATTCCTCAATACATTCAGTTCCAGTGTTCACAAAGTGATAAATTAGGATCCTCTTGTGAGAATGAGGCACGACCAGAGATCATTGTGTATCCAAAAATTGAAAATCATGGATACCAAGGGTCATCACCCCTCTACCCAGCCCTTGTCCCATCACAAAGGCTCAATAATACAAATGCACGGACCCCACTCATCCAAAAGGCACCAAAGAAACATGCTCCAACAAAGGCAAATTGGCTTGGGATCCTGCTGGCATTTATGTCTGGAGTTTTCTTCACCCTTTGTTCTGGGACGGTCAAGTACCTCACGGATATTGACCCAATGGAATTATTGATTTTTCGAGCTCTGTTCCAAGTGAGACCAAAGTTACTAGTAGTTGATAGCAAGGTCATGGGTCAAAGATACAGAACATTTGAGCCTTTTGGAACTAATTTTTTCCCCAAACTTGTTTCCAGGTCTGCCTTACCCTACCGATTGCCCTCTGTAAAGGTCATAATATATTGGGCCCCAAGGGATCTCGTCTTTTACTTTTTGCTCAAGGACTCGTCGGTGGAACAACTCTCGTTCTGCTCTTTTATTCATTCCGACTCCTACCCCTCGGGGATGCTGCTACCATCATTTTTAGGTTTGTTGAGAAAATTTAACCCTAATTTTTGCATATTCTAGAATTTTTAAAGTCCTTGAACTTTCTCACTTTTAGTTAATTGGTTTTACCCTTTGAATGTTTATGTAGTTCTCCAGTCTTTGTCATGGTCATGTCACACATTTGGCTTCGGGAACCTTGTGGATTCTACCGAACATTCATTGTCATGTTCCTCGTGACCGGAGTCGTAATGATCACTAAACCCCCATTCCTCTTCCCAGAACTTGCGGATGAAGAGACTTACAATGTGCTGGGCTACGTGGCAGCCCTCTGTGGGACCCTCTTTACAGCAATCAATATTGTTGTGATGCGAAAGTGCAAGGACGTTCATTTTTCAGTTGTGGTCTTCCAATTTTCATTTTGGTCCCTCATCATTAGTTCTGTCATTCTTGGACTATTTGGAGTTGTGGAAATCCCTGAAAATACAATTCATGAATGGGTTTTGGTTGTCCTTGTTGCTGTTTTTGGAGTTACTGGTCAAATTTTGGTTGCAATTGCTCTGGCATATGAGGGTGCTGGTCGTGTGGCTGTGACACGCTCCTTGGATATTGTTTTGGCATATATTCTACAGGTTCGTGAATATTGACCTTTGAACCGTTTTTGGGTAAAATAAAAAGTTAATGGACCGTTTGTTTTGTCTTCAAAATTTTTAGGTTTTGATCTTTGGTGAGGTCCCTGACTGGCGATCTGTGATGGGTGCTGGAATGGTTATTGTTTGTGTCATCGGAATGGGAATTGAGGACATTATCCACAGGCTATTCACATCTCTGCCATAAAGGAACTCGTTTAAAATAAATTTTTAACTAACAATAAAATACCCAGAATTTTCATTACGAATGAACTCAACTTTTTTATACTCATCTATTTATCCATATAATAATTTTACTCCTGGTTCAGGTCAAATGATAGTCAAATTTTAATCATATAATCATAGTTAGTCAAGCTCAATCCTTTCATTAAAATAAATATCATGAAATAGGAATTTGATCGAGTGATTGCTTTTGATTTAACGAAAGAAGTATACTACTTTTACGAATAAATCATGAATAAAATGTGTGACTTTTATAAAAGTTCGGGATCAGTCATATTGAAAATGTAAAATAAATTTCTCTTTCTTGCAATACAGAACATTCATTTTGCAAAAAATATGGATTTCGAAAACTTTTGCATTCATAATATATAACCATTTTCCCGAGAAACTCATACATTTTGAAGTCTAACCAGGATTATGTCTGCATTACAAATTATCAAATTTCAAAATTATGAAATCGAACATCATTCAGACTCATAAATGGGGTCATTAATCTGGGCAAAAAATGTGCCAAACATTCAGCAACGGATTTAGCATGTGTCATTTTGAAAAGCAATTTGTCCTGTAATGTTGAATGTGTCGATTTCGACATACTTCCACCAATGTTTAGATTTAAAGCTGTGTTTGATTTGACAAAAAATTTGAGGCCAAATTCTTTACAAAGGGTGAAAGGGTTTCTCGGCTTAAGACATGAACTAATTTTGAAGGAGAGTACAAAGTCATCTTTATCCCTGTTCATCTGGGGAAATTTCGGCAACCTTGTACGACCTTGAAATTTTCTTTGCACAAGGCTTAATGGCCCTGGGTGGAACTCTGATGAATTCTCAATTAATCAGTTCTTTTTGTTTGGAAACGTTTTCCCCAAAAATTTTGACATTAGAGTTAAATTCAAATCTCCAGAATCAATCAAAAAACAAACAAATACACTTTTTTTAAATGCTCCAGTTTAGTAAAGGTTAGTTCCGGTTTAAATGGGGATATCCATGTGATTAACATATATGTGCAAAATTGCGACATTTTTCAAAGCACGACTGCTTTCCAACCAAAATAAAATAGTTTCGTAAGTACTTGTCTAGTTGTCCGAATATCCTCATGACCGCTTCACAAATAAAATCTGTTATTTGACTTGCTTCCTATTGAAGCAAAATTTGCTTCTAATCAGGTGCAAACTGACCCAATTTTATTGTGGAAGCGCGGACAGACAGATGGACGGACCAGGCCTTCCCATAGGACCTCTGTTGATCGGTCCAAAAATGTATCACATTTTAGGGAGTATACAAATCTAAACGAGGTCAGTGATGGGAGGGTTAGGATCGAAAATACTTTCGGCATGAATGAGTTTTTTGGTTGGTCGGCGCAAATCGCCACTGGGATGGAGTTTTTGAGTGCAAGAAAGGTAAAATATTAACAATACACTATTATTAGTAGATATTCTTAACCCATAAGTTTGAACAGGTCATTCATAGAGATTTGGCGACACGAAACATTTTACTGGACGAAAATAGGGTTGTTCAAATTTTGGCCTTTCTCGTCGACTTTACGACTACTCTCAATATGTCAAAACTCATCAGGTGAAATTTAATTATATAATAAAAAATACTTTTTAAAACCAACAAAATATTTTTTATATGCCCCCCTACCATGGCGCTGGATGGCGACCCGACCTCAGGACCCTTACCTAGTTTTTCGGTTTGAAAGAAGCAGAAAATGTCCAATTTAGTCAAGTGTCTATTTGTTCAGGAAGTTTTACAGGTTGGACGCTTAAATTCTTTTTGGAAGCTTTGAGATAATTGAGCAGAAATGCTAATCAAAAGAATAAAACATAAATGCCAAAGAAGTCCATTAGCTTGGTCCCAATTTGACAAAAAGTTTAGATAAACAAATTATACATCACACGTTATTAAACTTTTTCAAAGCACAAAGAGTTAAATTCAAATCTCCAGAATCAATTAAAAAACAAACAAATACACTTTTTTTTAAATGCTCCAGTTTAGTAAAGGTTAGTTCCGGTTTAAATGGGGATATCCATGTGATTAACATGTGCAAAATTGCACGCATACGCCTCCCTTTTTTCAGTGTCCAGGGATTTCATCATTTCCACCATGATTTCGCAATATCGTGGGGATTACACAAGGATTATTTCAAACAGATGCCTGGAGAAGGTCCTTTCAAAGGTACAGATTGATCTGCAAATATCTGTACCAGATTTAATTATAATTTATTTGACAATGGAAAATGAAACTAAAAAGACAGTTGAATGAAGGAAAAGAATAAAATATTCCTGTACATACAATAAATCCTTTGTTTAGACCTGAAATAATGATGGTTTTGGGATTACAGGTATTATTAATGAGTATGAGATGACCACTTGATATTTATGAAAGAGACAGGCTGTCAGATCGTGGTACAATTTTTACTAAATTTAATTTAAAATTACATTCGTCATTACTTCAAGCCTTGAGCTCGTAAAATAAGAAAATGTTGCAAAGTATTAGGTCCATTTGGTTTTGATTTTGAAGAGATATATTTTTCTGCAAGCTCAAAATTTAGGAAATCCAGATGTTCCGTTTAGAGGTCACTCACTCTTCTTCGATGGATTCAAAACAATCATGGTCCATGAGCTAATACAGGACAATACGGGCAATAGAATCGACTATACACGGTGAAAGAAATAGACCATGGAAAACCTGGGCTAAGAATTCTGAAGACTTTTTTGTTATGTGGTTAGACAAATGGCAAATGGTAAATTTAGAATAAATCTAAAATGTAATCTTAATATAAACCCAATTTGGTTATAATAGCCTTTTGATCTGATTGAGCATAATTATACAAAACAGCTTTGATTCACATTTGTTAAAGATTGGAAATTCAGTGCATGACAATGTGTGGATATTTGTCTTGGTATAGTCGATATAGAGACTACTGCACTAAAAACGGTTTCAAAACTATTATCCTCGACAATTAAAAATGGTTAGGGTCAATGCAGTTGAAGGGGTAAGAAGAGGATGCGGATGGGCTTTACCATAAAAAATTGATGATGCGTCAACAACAGGGTCAAGATGAATCATTTTAACATTGAGCAGTTTAGCGGTTTATGAAGTTTGGAAGGTTCACGGTACAGTTTACAGCAGAAAAAGCTGCCGTAAAGCTATTTACAGCATTTAAAGTTGATGTTTTCAGTCAGTCTCTGCTAATTTTCAAATTGGTATACGTTTCAGCTCTAACTGGTAATGAAAACTCGAGTGAGATCTGGGTCATGTCCAGCATTGAGATTTTGATTGAACAATGTAAAAATGAATACAGTTATGAGCTTAAAGTTGGATCTTTGATCGGTCCATGAAAAATCATAAAGTTATTCAAATGATCACTTCTATTGTTTTGAAGCACCATGCATGAATCATGATGATGGTGTTGAGAATATAGCAAAAGTGTCTTTTAAAATTTCCAAATCCGAGAAATAAATGGGTATCGTACTTGACCATACAAAGATTTCGATTCAAGGGTAATGCGTTTACATGTGATAGAAAATAAACTTTTGGTATGTTTTAATCTATACTGTATAACAACATTATTATTACGAATGTATTTTGCATGCTGTTGGACACGGTATAAACAATGAGCATCTTTCATTATGTGCTTGCCCAAAGTTCTTTCCAGAATTTTATTTCTCCAGTGTGAGGAGGGATTGGGATAAGATGAGATTTTTATTTATATGAGTCAGCTCAAAAAAGCTTACATAATATTCTTTTAAATTATGTTTCAAATGTTTGTACATTTTGGAAACAATGATTTTTGAAAATAATATGACAGCTATAACTTTGATCATATTCCTCATTGGTATAAAGGCTATTTCTGGAACTAACCATAAGCACCTTAAAGGCAAGTATATAGGGAATATCTCTTGTTTTAAATAAATATTAGCCGACTTTTCCGTATAAATGATAAATTTTAATAAAAAAAACAAACAATAAGACAAATGCTACCACTGATTGTAAATTACAGTATTTCTATTAAAAATCTACATCCCGATACAGATCCATGGCGGTGCTTCATTGACCCTGGAGAAAATCTCGAGTCAGAGCCTGCAACGTGCCAAAATTATAATTATGATTGGTGGGATTGGTGGGATACAGCATCCTAAAATCCAAGACTAATTTCCTCCTGGTCCAAGAAATAAATGGAAACTATGATTGGGTTGAACTTGAAAAATTACTCCTGCAACATCCTCAACTGATTTACCATACCACTTCCACCCCTGACTCAGCCTATGGGTCACAGACGGTTCGAGACCGGGTTGGGGTCAATTAGGTCAATAATTTTTGGACATACACCCTCCTCAACTTCCGACATAATGAGACGTATGTGAACTACATGGATGGTGACCTTCAGGATTACCTGAGTCGCTACTATGGCTCAGCCCTCCCTCGACTCAGGGGCGTTAAGCGATTGATTGATCCAAATAATGTTTTTCATTACCCACA
>JAQIYE010000838.1:0-10538 GCA_034699765.1 Xenyllodes armatus
ACAAATCCCAGAAGTGCACATTCTGTTTTATTTCCAACTTGCTTATTTTGTTCTCCAGGATTATCTCCAGGCTGTTATAAATGAAAAGTAATTTACATTATTTCCGCATTAGTTTAATGATATTTCTGTGACAATTATAATTGATTTTTTTTCTAAAAGGATGATGAATTACCAGAATACGTGAAGTGTATGCACAGTTCACGGCCACAGCATGGATTAAAATGTCACCCAAATGCGAAGGAAGAGAATTGAACCTTGGGGTCGTCTTGTGTTGTACTCCGCAAATGTATGACTGGACCACCGTCATTCTTAAAAACCATTTTCAAAGACTTTAGAAAAGCTACGGTTCCCTTGCTACAATCTCCACTTTCCGGGATTTGTACCTGTTGGTCGTCAATGTTCCAGTTTTGTCTGAGCAGATGGCTGTTGCATTACCCATTGTCTCACAAGCGTCCAAGTGACGAACAAGATTGTTATCTTTCATCATTTTCTAAATGGATCAATAAAAGGAACTGTCCTTAGAAATAAAGTTACCCTACTTGTATTAACAAAGGTTTATGACCGATTTTTTTTACAAAATTATCTTAATGATCCTATTTCGTCTCAACTTTCCCCAATTTACTCACACGCTTACCTTCACTGAGTAGGCCAGCGAAAGAGTGACTGCAAGCGGGAGACCTTCTGGAACAGCGACGACCAACACTGTTATTCCGGTAATAATAAACGTGACAAATTCTTGAGCATGAGTCACGTCCCATTTCTCTTTCTTCAAAGCATAGGTCCCAACACTGAATCTTATGAACATTATGACAACCGTGAGGACAGCAATTATAGTTCCTGTTGGGAATCCGGGCATATTAATTTCTTGGTCTCTTCGACCTACTATAAAGTTTCAGGGCATTCAAGAGAAAATGAAAAGCAAACCTGCATATCCAATTTGAATTGCCAACTTTGTGAGCTTAGCTTGCAGTACAGACTTTTCGTGTTTCTCCTCTTTTTCTTTAAGTAATTCTGGCTCTTCTGGAATCGTAGGAGGGTGTTGCCTGTCTGGAACAGTTGCATGGCTATTCGATAAGACTGGTCTTGCATTCCTATTCCTTCCCTGCTCTTCATCTCCAGGCCCGACCACTCGTTTCTCCATTTTTTTACCTTTGAAAATAAATATGGAAAATATAAATTCATCAGGATAGTTTTTGCTTAACAATATTAGATAAGACAAATGATGGCGAAAGGATAGTCTGTCCAAACTGAGAAATTAATTTAGACGCACTTTTTTCCTTCCTTTCTTTTTCCAATTCTTGAACTTCCTCAGCTGCTGCTCCCAGAAGGGCAAATATAATTCCAGATTGCGAATTGATCCCAACGGCTGTCACAAGCATTTTCCCACTTCCCTCCATAACATGAGTTCCTGTTTAAATTTATTTTGAAACATGAGGGAAGTAATAAATGATCAATAACCATTTCATAGCTTGTATCAGGCTTTAATAACTACAATGTTTTGATTAAAAGAACATCAAGAAAAATTACCTGAGAGGAGCATTGGGTCACCATTCTCACTCTTCTTGACGTGGTCAGACTCACCAGTAAGTGAGGACTCATCAATTTTCAAATCATTACTTTGCATCAAAATCCCATCAGCAGGAAGTAAGTCCCCGTACTTGACCTATGAATATACGAGAGAAAAAATTTAATTTTTTAAAGGTAAATAAACACTAGAACAATTTATGAAATGAAAATAAACGACCATGGCCTTACCTGACAAATATCACCTGTCACGATCTCGGTGACAGGGATTTGATGAACCTCTCCATCCCGGATCACTGAGAAATTGTGCTCTCCTTCTATCCTACTCTGAAGCCCACGGAATTGTCTTTCTTTCGTGTAGTCGTTGAAAGCAGTGACCAGCACCACCACAGTAACCGATAGTAAGATGGCTACACTGTCAATCCATCCATGGGCATCATCTTCATCCGCGCTCAACCCTCTATAGTAATGAGTGACTAGCCAAAGGACCAAGGACACGAGGGCCGCCACTTGGAGGATGATGAGGGTCACGTCCTGAACAGCTTCCCACATTAACTGTAGAAAGGTCTTTGGCGGTTTAGGCGGAATCACGTTTGCACCAAACACCTGGCGTCTGTAATCTAATTCCTTTTTATTTGAACTTAAACCTGTAAAAAAGACATGAGCAGATCAATTGGTAAATTTCAGGAAATAATTTGTCTTTGAAAATACATCCTTCAACTGCACTTTCAAAATATGAGTTAAGTTCCTCACCATTAACAGGAGATGAGTCAAGGAGTGTACATATCCCTTGTACACCACCCCTTGCAGCAACTTTTTCATGAGCTTCATTTCCTCGGAGTTCCATAAGTTCCCGGAGCTCGTTCAGAGTAATCCCGAAGGCTGAGGCTTGACCTGGGCTATCTCCCACTGAGGCCATTATTTATATTATTTCAGATACAATTTCAGATCCAAAAAATAAATAAGTCAGGAACCAATCCTTAAATTCCCTCTCCAAATTCTACTCTTCCAACAGTCAGGAAGGTTGGAAAGAGATCTTTAAATAATTTATAAATCAAAACAAAGTCAACATCTTGGGTAATTTTTTTGATTGTTGTCAGAGGGGGTGGAGAATTGGGTCTTGTTCTCTTCCAAAAATGTAGTGAGTGTCATTGCCATTGTGAGTGAGCACCCCACATCATCATCTGAAGGCCTCAACTGGCTAATAATACATCACACATTACAACTCTCTGAAAAATAAAAACACAAGAAACAGAACATATAGATTGATTAGTTTAATCTTACCAGGAAGATCCATGAATGAATACTAATGAAATTTTGACGATTGGTCTTGTTAGCATTAACCCATAATAATTAACCTTATCATTTACCGGTGCATCTATCTTTCTTTAAGGAAGGCTAAGGCTTTGTAATACAAAATACTCTGAGGTTCAATTCCTAATTTATTTAAACCCATGGCTCTGTGCTGTGTGTACTAAAAATATGATTAGATAGATAGGATAATACCCGTACTAAACATGGCTAAACTGTCCCAGATAAGGACAAATTACAGAGAGAGAAAAAAAACCCTACAAATCACTATACAACCCGCTAATTAGTGATTCAATACCTTTAACTAACCTATGACTTTAATATTGTCACTTTTAAATAACCTATTAATGCATCAATCCTCAAAATCATTAGCCTCATATGCCTCATTAATTTTTAGTCATCCATTCTTACCTCAAGATCTTCATCTCCAGTCAGTCTTCAGTCACCACCACAGTAGTAGTAGTAGTAGTAGTAGTATTTATGGTAATTCCTCCAGAAGGAACAGCACCACACCACCAAAAAAAATCCTCTTGTTCTTTTTATATTTTCAGAAATTAGAATCCATTCCCAGCCAGCCAGATGTCAAAGTTCATCCAGAGAGATTCCAGAAGAACAAATAATGGATGGTGATTGAGCGGCTCAATTGGAGCCCCTCCTGGATGTATGGATAGATGCTGGACCGACCCAAGTTCCTTGACTTGAGACTTCACCAAAATTATTATTATAAATCAGGGCTAATTAAAAGATAATTATTTCTTCTTTATTGTATAAATTTCGTAAATTTTTGACGTATTTTTTTGATCTCTTCTCTCTCCACCTTTCTCTTTTTTGGATTTCCGGATGATGATGGTCTTAAGAGATAGACAGTAGTAGTAGTAGTAGACGAGGACCAGACCATGGTGTAATATGAACTTTATAGTTACAAGTATTATGGGTTTTAGTTGTATTTTGGACAGGTCCAAGAATAAGAAGAAGGAAAAAAAACAGGGAGTGTGGATGTTGGGCATGCTGCTGGCTGAATGTTGCTGCTGATGGGATTGGTCATGTCATGATGGCATGTGTAAGTAAGTAAGTAGTCTAGTGTATGTTTTAAGCCTGGACTGGAAATCCTTCCAGGAATACCACCACCAGGCAGGAGCCTCACCCTCCTCCGTCCTCACCTTTCCCATTTCTCCTCGACCACCAGACCACCAACCACATTAAAATTAGACCAAGAGGAGTCCAAGAACTGACACACAGGGGCTCCTATGCTTTGGGTTCGCGCCGACTCAAGCGAATATGATGGTGAATGGTACATATACTGATCAAACGAAGGAAACGATGCTATCGCCTCGAGGTGTGACTTCGACCTGAACCTGACCTTTTTTAAGGTCACAATTACATGATCATAGGTATACGAATTGTAATGACTTAATTGTGATGTAATTGCTTGATGTTAATATTCTTTAATCATATAAGGCATAAGTGAATGAGGAGGATTTGGACGATTGAGCTTGACAAAATGGTAAAAGGTTGGATTCTTTTGCTGATTTCTCTCAATCATGGTTTTAAAATGCTCCAAGTTTTGTTTTGGAAGTTTTTATCAAAAATGATGAATTTTGTATTAAATCAAGGTTTGAAGCTATATGAGGTATATTCCAAGTTAAAAGATGGAAACATATATAACTGCTTAATTGAAAATGTAATTTACCATTTAAACCCCAAGAGATCACATGAAACTATAACGTAAATGATCAAATTTCATTGTTCAAAAAATCAAAGTTCGTTCATCAATTGAGGTTGTCCCTCAATTTTATTAGTTCAAGAGACAGAGAGTACATACATTATATTAAATTTGAATCATATCTTAAAATTATGTGATTTTGGCATGTGAATTAGCATAGGGTACATTAGCAAATGGTACATCGTAAATTGCAGCATTCGAGAAATTTTAGCATTTTGACATAGGCATTTAAAAAATTCTTATCTTTGACCTAGGCATTTAGAAATCCCTATCTTTGACGTAGACATTTTGAAATCCCTATCTTTGACGTAGACATTTTGAAATCCCTATCCTATTGTACTCTCTCATATCTTCTTTATTATGTAGGAGACTTGTTTTTTTGTACTATCTCTTACTGACACAAAAGCCAAACAGTCCCCATCAGGTCAAAAAGAGGAAGCTCAGTGGCAGCCCGGTACAAGAAAGACTTTGGAGGATCCATCTTGTTCTTGTAGCTTCCAATCAATTCTTCAAGCCCACAACCACCAATGAATGATTTCCCATCCATGGAATTGAAAGCAATGAATCCAATGTCAGTCTCAACTTTGGGAGTATTATCAAACATGAAATGAATTTCCTCTTCAGTCAAGGTCATTTGCTTCAAGAAGAACCGTGTGAGATTTTGCATTGGGAGACACATGAAGTTGATTGTTGGCACAAAGGTCCCACAACGTCCTCCTCCACACACAGCAAGACTCTGCAACTTGGAGCAATCTTCAAAAATCTTCCAATCCAACGGTGACGCTTGACCTGAAGTCCGATCCATGGACACAACACTGCTGAGGTTGACGTGTTCCAAAGTATGAGCATTGTACTGGATCAAAGAGCTGAAGAAATTCCAGGGCATGACTCCAAAATCACAGGAGAGCTTTTTAAGGTTGGTGACTGAGGGTTGAAGTGGAGCATAGTAGAGGAAGGTAAGACCAGGTTCCCAGCTATTCTCAGCCCTCAAGTGTAGGTTGACCAAATTTGGACAAGCAGCAAAGAAATTCCAATCAAAGGGGGCTTCTTGATCTGTCGCAGCATCCCAATAATCCCAACAGCACACATTCTCAAGGAAAATGGACCTCAAGGTCCCTCGGTTCTGCCAAATGATCTGAGCAAAAATATCCTGGCAAAAGAAATAGACAACTTTTTCTTAAAGGGCAGGTCAGGAGATGTAATTAAAGTGTTTCATTTTCACATTTCCCTTGAGTATCTCTCATGCTTACCCAGCAGACGGGGCCAAAGTTGCAAGTAATATGCTCCAGACGAGTTTGCTTGGCCATAAACTCCCTCCAGAAAATCCGATTCTGAGTTGACTGACCCTCATATCCAGAAAAATGTTCAAAGTTCAGTGCCAATGACTTGAGCTTACAAGGGTAAGGATCATCCACAGTCCCACTCATAGCTTCAGAATATCCAGAAAAATTGTCAAAGTTGATCATCCAATAATTTGTTTCATAACATGGCCAGTACTGGATTCGAAGGCTCACAAATCCCTTGTTTTGACGGTGGGCATGTATGATCCGAAAGGCTGCCACTGACTTGGTGTCATTCTTGTACCCATCATTGAAGAAATGAAAAGCCAGTTGTTCCAAGTTTTGAAATTTTTCCATGATGACGTCCAGAACGAGTGGGTTGATGACACATTTTGAGGTCAAGCTCAGGGACCTGAGTAGACGTGGTTCCCTCACAAATCCCCAGTCCTTCATGTTCCTCAGACGGTGAATCTTGGAACTTCGGATGAACATCTCAGAAATCTCGGCAAACTCTTCTTCCAATCGATAGTCAACATCCACAGCAGACCCAAAGAGTTGATCAATTTCCCATTGGAAGCCTTTGGATACCCCACGGAGTGACTCCAAATCCTTGAGGTTCATGTGCTTCCAGATCTTAGAGCGAGCCTAAAAATTCATAACATTTCGTAAAGCCTTCGGAATTCATCGTTGTATCATTGACCTTTCTTTCGTGACCCTTACCTTCCATGGTAGAAAGAGGAGAGGACAAAAATCCTCAGAGTCTGGAGAGTAGTCTTGACCCCTGATGATCTTCCTGGAATTTCCACCTCCCCAAGGAGTCAGGTCAGCCAAGTTTAAACAAAGACTTCGAAACTCTGGTGAGGTAAGGACCATGTGGCTGACATAGGCCCCAACGCCAAATCCAAGGACCTTCCGTGCAATCTGTTGAGTCCCTTTGGGAAGCTTCTCAAAAAGTGTTAGGGGACTGGTCAAAGTGGGTTCCTCCATGCTTGGGTTTGAGTTGCTGATGAGTTCAAAGGTCAATCTTGTCTTGACTCCTCTTGACCTTGTGACCTTTTAGACCTAAAGATTTAAGGACAAATTCCTTTAAAAAAATTTCAAATGTGAAAGCACGAAGGTTGAAATGAGAATGAAGCATTTTTGGATGGGGGGGCATGACGTTGTTATGTTGAGGGATTGTTTTTTCATAGGTAAGGAGACATAAGCTGGCATGGCAACAAGGCTTTTTATAACAAAGAAATTTTTGGAAATGAATTTGAACTGAAGATTATTGAAAATGAGCTTTGTTTATGACCTTTTGCCCTAAGGTTGCTATGGTTGCACTTACAGGTGACCTCTGATGGCCTTACATGACATTTGTGTCCTTGATGAGGCTCATTAAGTGGATCGATACTTTAAATGCTGATCTTGATCTTTGACCTCGTCAGTGGTTAAAATGTCAAATTTACGAATTTAATTATCTTTGGCTAATGGGATGGTCCTTAACCTCACAAAATACCATTGACTGAACGATGTTTTGTCTGTTTTAGCGATGTGTCAACGCTGCTGGGGAATGATGACTAATTAAACGCATATAGGCAAATTTCAAAGTACTTTTGACATAGTTATTCATCCATCCATTAAAAACTTAATTTTGGGAAACTCGGAAATAGAATTTGGCTTTGTTGCAAAAATCGCTTCTCAGATTTTTTCCGCTTACTCATCCTAACGTATTAACCCCAGACCCGAGCCCTAATGTGAGACCGAAGGGCTCACGGTCGCTCTAAGATATCTTACCTTGTTTACCAGTGAATTCATATCACCTCCATTCTCGGTCATCTCCGAGTCGTCAAAGTGGGACTTCCACATAAAATTCATGGTCATGGGTCCACCATTGGTGAATTGGGACGCGTGTCCAAACTCAACTTGACCGTATCCATCTCTATCCCCTCTACTCGTCCTTCATCTGATGTTTCTTAGGGACTTTTTCGGGCTTTGTGAATTTTTTACTTCTCTTTGTGGACTCTTCAGGATGTCGACGTTGACACAATTGCATTTTCCTCTTTTTTCTTTCCCCTTGGATCATGTTCATGTTCCTAACCTAACTATTGCCTCTTATGACGAACACATTTAGTTAAGTATCAACGGACATAACAGCCTTATAGGGTACTTCGCTATTAGTTCTGACCTTAATTTTTGAATAAAATATGCCAAATATGTATCAGTTTTAATGTAAGTCAGATCATGACAGGTTAACTTATAAATCAATTCTATAGGGCATTTTTTAACGGAAACAAAGAACATCATGGAAATTCTAACTGTCGTTTCGCAGATCTTTTTTTTCGATTTAGAAGTTCATATTCTATAATCCACCATATGTCGCTTTGCTCCTATCGGAAATCCGAATAATAACACCTATCCCCATCTTTAAGTCAATTTATTTACTGTGTTTGACCTGAGGTAGATTAGTTGGCGACGGGCATCCATTTTCCCAAATTCGTCTCTCTCGTCAGGAGCATTCAGTAGTGTCCAAGCTTAAAACAGTTATGCTCAATTTTTGCTTCGATTTTTTGTATGTGCAACTAAACGGCAGGCTTCATTATTTTGAAAGTTTCATCGTCATCGGCATCATAATGGCTTATTAATGGCTCATGCTATGAACTCAAATGCAACTTTCTTTTTCAAGATATTGAAGGAATAAATTGAAATGTTTGGAGAATTTTGTACTTGGACTTACGTTAATGGTGTTTCACTTGTATCGGCAAATGTTTTTGATAAATAATTTCTGGGTTACCAAATCTAAAGTAGTAAAGAAGATCGGGCCTTCATGTTTATTCAATTATTTTATTTCTTTTTTTTTTTGAATTCAACAAAATGCCCATTATGAGTGAGCTCATTTGAAATATAATCCAACGAACACATATATTATTTAACAATAACAAGCAAGAGCCATTTTTCATGACTGCTTTTTCGACTCATTTTGTCTTCATTCTCTAAATAGTCTTTTTAAGTATTTAAGACTACCGAGTTGTCTCAATCATACAGTTCAATATTAAAAAATACATATTATTTTCACAATAATTGTTGAATTTATGTAGAGTATTCTAATATTAAAAGACCATATTAAATCCTTCATCATCTAAATAACAACACAACTCATCATTATCATGTGAGTGTATTAGTCTGAGGTAAAGGTTAAAGTACATTTTCAAAAGACATGTTAAAATTCATGGGTTTTAAAAAAATGTATTTTTGTAAATGTAGTGCATTGTGGAAATAATGGAGCTTATATAATGAATTAAAGTTCTTTTCGGGCCATTTGCATTTTAAGATTGCATGTTATGTAATTAACAATACAAAAATGTATCATGGCTTACCCTAAAAGATGGTCATAACTAGTCTAATAGAGAAAGTCTAAAGGGAATATATGTATGTAATTGAAGTGTTTAATCATGCCACTTTACGGGCATCATCCTTTAATATTGGTTTGGTTTGTTTCTAAAAATGCTTGATTTGTGGTAAAAATAGGTGCAGAGAAAGATTGTAGGGTCATTGACCTTGGAAGAGAAACGGCTCATCCAAGGTCAAATATTTACAGGATCTTTTTATATCTAATACTTGTTATTTTATGTGCAGGATATTTAAAGTCGGGTAAGTGGGATTATTATTACACTCTTTGAACTTATGTATCTGTTTGGAACATGTCGCCTGGGCCTGCCTGGGATTTGAAATGAGTAAACTGATTCATCACTGTAACTTCTTCGATAATTTCATCAAAAAATAACGGTTTCTACGAAATCCCATACAAAAATGTAATCCACTTCAATGAAATCTGTGAATTTTGTGAAACATGAAATAGTTAACTAACTTACCTAGTGCATATACTGACTTTTAAAAGAAACGAGGGAAGATAGAATCAATTGAGCATACGCCAAACGTTATTTGAACTTTGTATCTGTATTAGGGTGTTTGGGCTCCATTACTCATTCATACCTTTTATCAAAAGTATATAAAAGACCTACTTGTGAAAGCATAAAAGGAATGAGTTAAAATTTGTAATTATTATGATAACTAAAATATCCCAGGAAAAAAATGTAGAAAAACAATGGGTGAACCATGGGAAGTTACAATAAACTTATTTAGCATAATACTTGTGCAAATGTAAATCCTAGACATATCTCTTAACTTGCCCTGGCAAGAGGAACATTAAAAGCAAACGGACAATCAACCCGTTGTCTCAAATTGTACTTCACATGTGGCACGTGCACCAGGCAAAACAAAATTTCACCGATGAAAGCAACATCGAAATTACAGGTGCAATTCAAAGGCAGAAACTTTTTTTTAGATGTTTCACCAGATAATATGCTTAATGAATAGACAAGATGACATATGAATGCTATCTGATCGTATAGCATCTTATATGAAGTGTAAAGTTAACGATGTAATTCGATTTAACATTTTCTGAATCTGAAATCTCATTTTGGCAATGTGTATAATGCTCTAATATAATACCATAAGATGACAAGCGACCATAGTAGATGTGATAATGCTATAAATTACATTACACAATATTTGTTAGAGCGAAAATGGATCTTTATGAGTATATTTTTGCATGCCAATTCCTATTTTCATTGTAAATTTAAAATGAAAACAAAAGTTTTGTAGCCCAACAGCCTTATTTTACGAGTTGAGCCCACATCAACAAGTAATGTATTCACTCT
>JAQIYE010000839.1:0-10534 GCA_034699765.1 Xenyllodes armatus
TCCAATCCATTAGTATTTGGAGGACTACTATTACTATTAGACACCAAAGTTGAGGACGACGTTGAGTTGTGTTTTGGGGCACAACCTGAATGGGACTTATCACCTTTGACCTTGACATCGAGAGTTGGACCAGGAATATTGTAAGATTGAGGTTGACCATTTGAGTTAGCGGCCTTCCTCTCACAACCTTTACCTCCAACCTCTGGTTTGACCTTAACATGGGCAATCCGTGTTGGAGATGAATTTTTTCTTTGGTGACGTGAAGGGGTTAATTGAGTCAATGGAAGGACCATTTGAGTGGTCAGGGGAGGAAGGGTTGATTCTCCAAATCTGTTGTGACCACTAGGATTTGGTAGTGACCTTTTGTTTGGAGTTACAGCCTCAGTTGGAACTTGGCTCATGGTGGTATTATTTGATGACATGTTACTGGACGACGTGGATGACTGTGGCCCAACTTCAGGATTTACATGCCTTTGCCACCCAACAGCAATCCCAACAGGAATTGAAGATTTTTTCTTAGGCCGCGTGGAGCCTTTGGACGCTTTAGTCTCTGGAAGTCGAATCTTCTTTTGTTTTTCCAGGAGACCAGCACGAACACGAACCTTTGAGCCCCCTTGACCTTTTGAAATTACTGGAACTTGGGAAATGGGACTTGGCTCTGACGACTTTCCTAATAATAATAGTCCTGAACCCTCTTCTTCTTGTACCTCCTGATGACTTTGATTAATGAGGACGTTTGGATTTGGATTTTCTTGGATGGTCTGAATCTGGAGATTTCCAGGAATTTTGTTGAGATTGGGAAGTTCGGGATTCGATGATTCCTTCTTTTCTTTTTGGATCTCAAGTTCTGTTGTTCCTGGAACGTTTCCTGGACTATTATTATTATCGTTGGTTGGACAGGGAGAAGAAATTGAAACTGATTCTGGATTTGTTTGAGGTGAACTTTGTTGAGTTGTTGGTCTTTGTTGAGAATGGTCATCCTCAGCTTTAGTTCCGGTGGCGTTGAAAGTCGGACTCGAACCTGACCTTGACTCAGCCTCACTCATGGCTACATTTGCTGAGATTAGAATAGATTTGATGTTCGTTCCACATATGAGACGATGGGAACCGTAAATGTTCCAACACAGTTAAATGGATTAGTCCTTTGAACTCAAAAGTGTCACTTTAAAATGGTTCAAATTTAGATCAAAAACCAGTATCACTGCACTTCGAGTCTAACGAAAGATAGTCTCAGGTAGAGTTGGCTTGCTTACACCTTTTTGATTCAGGTCATTTCCTAAAAGAATATCAAGATTGAGCAATTAGAAGTCTTTTTGACAACTAGCTTATAGCACAGTACACACTGACCAAATATTGAATTTCATTTCACAAACGGAATTAGGAAGAAGGAAAAGCGGCAGTAAAGAGTTATGTAAGCGCAAACGGAAACCAAGTGAGAGAAGTAATTATCAGTCATTTATATGATACGATGTGAATAAAAGACTAAATGCTATACACAACAAACAAGCAAAATTGCTGTTGGATCGTTAATTGTGTTAGATCATTCATTACAGTAAATGAAGTCAACAGGTGCAAGTTAGTTTTGTAATTGCAATGAAGTATGTAACAAATCTCATCTCTGACAAATCTCAAATCTCATTTATGAACTATTCGATCGTCAACTATTGGGCCTCCTTCGAAGTTCCAAATGTTTCAGATCCTATTTGTGTTTTTTCATGGACAATGGCGACAAGTTTTAAAAGTCCTAATCAGATCCGAGGATAATACAAGGATAGAATCGAAAGCTGCAATAAAAGTGCTGCTATTAGCCGTATTAGCCTTGTACGAGTACTTTTTCCAATTGCCAATGCCAAATGGAAGTTATAGCAAAATCTCAACACTGCACTTAGATTTGGCTTTATAATGAAATAATTCGTAATAGATTAAATATAATTAGGATATGGTTTGACTAAAAGGTAAATATTATTTGAATATTAAAATAAACAAATCGAACTGGAATAGAATTTCAAGCATGAGACACAACATTTACTATCTCATTCTCCAGAAGTTGAATTAAATTGGAAATACTGAAGTGGATGACTGGAACGTAGAAGGGTTTTGTTGTAATTGGAAAACAACCTTTTCAAACAAAAACAACCCAATTTCGCACCTGAACTAAATATTATTATGTTTGAGAACGTGAAAATATCGGCATTTGTTTGGAACATGCCTTTTTCTAGTTGACTTTGATTTGAAGAGTTTCGGATTGTTTAACCCCAATACCCTCAAATGCTTCAAACATTTTGTTTTGCCTAGCCGGATTTTTCTAAATATGGAAACCCCTAAAAATCTCAAGTCCAATTGATCGATCGTTGATTTTTTAACGTAGCCTTCCATTTACAAAATCCGAATGTCTTTTCCAGATCTTCACAGGTCCTGAGTTAAGATGAGCGCATTTGTCAAAGGTTTCTATTCTATCCATTTTCATTGTTTTTCTTATGAATGAGTTACATCATTTTGTCTAAAGTCGAGTCATAAATTACTTTTTTATGACGGAACCCTCAGACAAATATCTTTTCAAGACTTCTTATTCCAGTCCAATGATTTTGAAAATGGAAAGTTTGGGAAATGTCGCAATTCTTAGGCCATAAAATTGTACCTCAAGTCCAAGGTCTCAGCCAATGGTCCAATCCAATGACTAAATCTTGCTAAACGATGAATGATTTTTAGCCCGAAAAAGGCACCCTGAAACTTTATATGGTTTCTGTGTATGTGTCAAGGTCAATTACTAATGGATGACAATGAGAAATAGACACAATCGGATTTCGTGGAAATCAACCAAAAAAGGGTAATTTTTATGGCTTGGCTAAGGAAATTGTTCAACAAAATCTTAAACCTGTGACTGAATGGAGTTTCCCAAATGAAGAAAGAATTTTGAGATTCCAAATAATGCCAATATGGTACAAATCGGTTTTCCATTTCCATCTGCTGAATGCCACGTAACATATTTAAAATCCATTTACTTTGGCCTTTCAAAAACATTTAATGAAAGTTAAAACTTTTAATTTGTTTATATTACGATTCATGATCCATCAGCTAGCAGCAGTTAGGAAAAGTAAAAGTACGCCTAGTTTTAAAACCAATTTTACGCCTTGTTAATCACACCATCATGATCCATGTTATTACTATCATTATACCACCTTTCTGATTGACTTTAATGGGCTATCATTATCCATAGTTCTTTTTCAAAGTTTCTAGTTCTGCAGTTCTAACAATAATACTTCAATCCCAATGATGGATGGGTAGTTTAGAAGAGTGATTATTTGGGTAAATTGAAAATTTGTACTAAATGGCATCAGACAACCGTACAACTTTTAATTTAATCTAGTTAAAATTTGGAGCATGTGAATATCTCCTATACTAGCACGTGGATTCAACTATGTATTAAAATGCTAAGATAATTAATGCAAAACTCCATTATTACTTTACTGGAGAATAGAAATATAATATGTTGTTCAGCCCACTTGGATAATCGATCATTCAATTCAATCTCCTAAAAGTTTAGATTGTCTAATCATTGTCTCAAAATTAACAACATTTTCATGAACCCAGGGGCAAATTCAGACTATTCAAACTGAGGAAACTGGAGATTCCATTGTCATCAGAGCGATCAGTATAAATTTCACAAGTAATCCATACATTTTATATGAAACATCTGACTTCCCTAATTGGACTTTATTTGTAAGTAAGTGGAACCCTTGAGCCCGATCGCCAATTGGTCTTCAATTGTCAGGAACCCAATGAAAGTGAAAGTGATATCGTAATCGGAAACTCTTTACTTTCACTGGAAAGTTGAAGTTCCATTGCTGTCGTACTAATTGAAACTAATTGACAAACATAAACCCACTAATTATTTGGTTGCATTTCTTCTGGTGTGAGCACCCGCTTCGTCATTCATAATTTATTTATTCATTCATCAACACTCCATTATGATCATGAGTCAGACTTTTATGAAACCAAAGGTTGTCCTTGTCCATGAATGAGTGTATTTTATCAATTCACCACCCAAATTTTCGATTTAAGTGGCCTTAATTCAATCAATTTTTAACCGGCTGGCTTTGTGGATTCGGACCTAATTTTTGTTTTGTGTACTAAAATGAATGAATACTAATCCTATGACTGATATGAGTTTTGGGGACAATAGTTGTAAATACTGATTAAAAATTCTTAATTGAATTTATTCACCAGTGTCTCCTTTCTCAAAATGCAAGTGCTCTATTATGATCCATGCATAAAAGCCAACCTTGTTAAATGCACTTAATTGCTCAAGCATACAAGCTTGCAAAAGGCAATAATGATCGATCGCCAGCTCATTTTGGACATCGAGATATGATATGTGGATAATGATGGACATAAAACTTCAGACTTACCAGGATCTACCCAAGTACTTTCTCCCCTATCATTAATTTCCAAAGTTGCATAAACGTTGAAAACACAATGTTTAGATATTATGAACGTTTAATTTAGTCCAGACGAGTTTATCGTTAGTTGAAAATCCAAGGGCCAGGACCAGACTCGACTCGGGTTACACTGTTCGTTCGAAAATTCGTATCAATCAACGGGGACCGTACTTTCACTTTTCACTAACAAAAGCTCTACTTTCTATCACTGACACTAAAAATAAATACGATTCCAAAAACTTTCCAGACAGACACGCAGATATCCAAAACTCACAATTTAATTTCTATTGTTTTAATTATCAGTGAGTCCTCCACCATTGTTTGGCCCTGGGACCTGAGGGAAGTGAACGACCACAAGAACGAAGAAGAAAAGGACGACGAGGATGATGCTTCTTAAAGAAGGACAACTACTTAACAATTTTTTTTGATATTCTTTAAAAGATCCAACAAACCAACAACCAAAGAACAATGATCAAAAACAACAACTCATATGTAATAGGCCGGGGTAAAAGGTAACTAAAAACAACTTTGCAACAATATAATCCTCCAAGTCACACAGGTAATTTTTTTACCCCTTGAAACTTGGAGAAGCCAACTTTATTCAGAGGAGGTTGCTGCTGCAACTTCTCACAAATAAAAAATATTTAACACCATCACATCTAAATCACCCAACAACTTCGACTTCGTTCGACTACTACTACTGGCTCATTAGATTGTATATTGTACAGTCTGCACTCGTTTACTGGTTGTTATTTATTTTTTGGCCATTGCAAAAAAAAATCCTCTTTTTAAAGATCATCTTTTGGTTTTGATGGTAATGGTGAGGGATCATCTCTCCCATGCATACATGAACAACAACCGAACAAACACTACTTGTGTACTTTTAAGTATATGCTGATTCTCCTGTTAAATGCTATTGTGGAATTGTGGATCATTTACTCGGCTAAAAACTTGTAAACTTGTAACTATGTGAAATGCCAAGCCAGATTACCCGGAGGCAACTTTATTCCACACACTAATGAGATGATGATGATGAAAATAAAGTGAAGGGTTGCTGCTTTTTATTGTAATTGTACCCCAGCAGCAGGTAAAAAGTTTGCAAATTTTGTTCCTCTATTATACACAGTACAGATAGACAGTTGTTGTTGACTCGAACTCGAGTCAAGATTAGCTTGCTTAGTGAGACTACGAAGAATAAAAAAACGAGACAAAATAATAATACTCCGTCTCACCAAGATCACATCTCCACGACCACTAGTGTATTGTATTGTCCTCTCGGTCGTCGTCCACCGTCATCCTATCATTCCTATCGCTCTCGCTCATGGTTCTTTTGAGATTCGAGATCGAGAAGAGAAACACAATGTGCAAAAATTCTGAGTAGGTAGGTAGAGAGAGGAAAAAAACGCTTTAAAAAAAACTTTCCTCGTCCTTTCCTTTAAAAAAACACCCTCCTGTCCATGTACTGTCTTTCGGGGTTTTGGTTCAGTCACAGGAGCCAGAGAGTCATGAGGGATATTGCAAGGTACACAAGGGGTAGCTCTAGCATATTCGATCGGATCGGTTCCAGGAATTTGGCAAGGTTATTAGCGATTCAGGGTCCGACATGACGATTACGACTTCTTTTTTCAAGCCTACAAAGTGGAAACTTCCAGCGTTTTAGCTGTCGTAACGCAAATTTGCGAATTCGCAAGGATAGTCAAAACTTTGAAACTGTTCACAGGAACACGAACTCGATCCGATCAAAGCCCTGGATGATAAATAGTCTATTGAAATTTTTTGCAAACCTTGCTTGCTTGGGTGCTTTGCCTCCTCCGGATGACGATGATGATGATGGTGATGAGACTAAAACTAAATGCGTTTTTCCCGTATATAAATACGTTTAGATTTTCCTTTTTAACCCTTTACTTTCATACTTTCCATGAGTTTCATGTTCCAACTTCCAACTAAAAGTTCCATGTCCATCCATGCTACTTTCCTCGTAGACTCAAAACTCAAATCGTCTATATCATCTGTGTAGAATGATTACGTAAACTTTATATATACAACAGAATGATCCCGAAAACCAGTCGTGGTCGTGGGTCGTAGAAGATCCATTTAGTTTCATTTCATACTTACATTCTGTATTAGTATTACATACATATGTTTGGGTCGGTCGATGGGTGTTCCAAAGTATTGGGTTTCATCCTATTGTAGTATGAACATAGTCGGATTGATGTGGGGTCGGGTTTTTTTTTCTCTTCAAAAACTTTTCCTTATGACAATAGATCGGACCGGATGATGGTTCTCTCAAGTCCATTCTTGTCTCATTTTTTGGTAGAGCTCCACCGGGTAGAATTGTGTACGATTGAGCAGCTATTAGAATGCCACAGATTGTAAGTTTTACAAATGCACAGATGGAATTTGCAAACTGCTCAAGAAGATCTTTGTATACCAATAACGACGAAACGCAAAAGAGCACCCAAATTAAATACAGCAATTTAGCAAGTTGAGAACGATCTAATACCATGGATGCTTCAGGTCCGATTGGAACCTCGACTGACTAAAGTCATATGGTTTGCCTCGATTAGGCCTTAAGGGCTGAGTCATGAAATGGCAATGGGTATATGGTCTATGGTGGTGGTGGTGGGCCTTCCAGGTGTCCATCCGATTTTTGGGAAATTCGGGAAGATGGATTATGTTTTTGTTTTCCTTGGATACGATGTTAACCATGTAGTCTGGTCTGGAGGAGGGTTTTATGTGTATGGAAAGTCACGGAGAAAATTAATGCTATTTTGAATACTTTGGATGATCCTTAGGTGCATTCTAAATAAGTATACATACATTAGGAGGTCGGTTTTGTTTTACACTTTTTGACAAAGTGGGTTATTAGCTCTTTTGTTTGTCTGAAAGTGAGTACTTTGAATTTTGAGTAGTCTTAAGTGTTTTTCGGTATTTGTTTTCCGGTTAAAGGAATCCACCCTTTCGCGTTTGTATATTTGGTATTCTGTTACCCGACTTTTGTGTCATTAAAATACTAATCGTTAAGATTAACCGGTCTCACCACTGGCTTCTGAATATAATGCAGGATTTTGGTCGAGATTATTAAGTGCCTCGATTTTTGGGAAAAAGAAGTGGATTCTAATACATCTTAGAGATATATGCATTTCTGTTTAAACGTTCCAAAATATAGCCAAGTTTTCTTTAAAATGATCATTATATGTAGGCTATTGAACAAAGTCGGCACCAGCATTGTTTGTAAGTATACTTTTATCTACTTATTTGTGGATCCAGTTGTCGCATCCTGAAGCTAAAGCCAAACCTTTAATGCTACTATTGATTTCAGACATGAAAGTAATTTAAACCTGCATTCCTATTATTTATATAGTTTTATTAGCGACTTGATCAGTGATCCCCGGCCTAGTGAATGGCTCATCAATGCTAATTTGACATTATTGTCCAATCTATTCAAGAATTTTTCAGATTTGGAAAGAAAAAAAAACTTTCAGACTTGATAAAAAACTTTTTTTTAAATGGGGCAAAATGAACGTTGACGCATTTTATGATAGAACATTTGAAAACAAACTGAATCTGCGACGGAATTGAACCATTTTCAGGATAGACTTTTGTTCACATGCCTGTGTAGATATGTACTATGTATCTGAATTGTTTACTTTACAAAGTGCAAGGTCACCTTGGCTTGGGCGGGCTTCTTCTCTTTTTCCAGTAGGATTTCTGGAGAAAGAAAGAAAAGGCTGAATTTGTCCTTCCAATCACACTCTCTCTCACGTCATTCCTCCTTCCTTCCCACACTCAGTCATGGGTTATCGCACTCGGGTAGAATTGACCTTCAAGGGTTCAGAAATCCAATACAAATGAGTCCAGAACCAGGGTTATCTCACGTCAATTCAACCAACAACGCATAAGGCAGTCAGGTTGCGATATTGAATTAGTGTAATTTGATTAGGACGATGAAAGATCTATCACCCAAAATGATCAAACTAATAACCAAACAAATTGGGATAAATGTTTTACAAAAATTGAATTGATAAAAGTGAGGATATCAGTGCATTTGCACAATGAGATGTTCACTAAATATCATGATTTGGATCTTTTCGACAATAAAAGACTTCTCGATTTAGTAAAACTTTCTCATTTTTTAGAAACCTTATCACTATTTAATTACTACTGTTGTTGCTTTGACGCTTTTTGTTGCTTTCAACTTTGTTTTCGCTTGAGTTTACAAATTCATTAAAAAGTTTACAACACTGATCGCTTTATTGAACTTCACAAAATTTGTAAATCCATATTTTTGATTGATTTGATTTGATCTTTTCGTGCTCTAAAGTCAGACACAGGAGTTTTAACTAATGGTTATTAGGATGAGTTACGGAACAACATTTCTAAAATCCGCACTAGTTCGTGACCCATACATTTTTGGAGACTTAATTGGTCCAGAGGATGTCCTACGACTTGAGGAAGATTATCCCCAATTATTCTCACCTCCAAAGGCAAGTAAGCTAAGTCCTCCTCCATCCGAGGTCAGACCACCGACTATAACTACAACGACCCTAGATGACCTTGCTGATTCAGCCACCCCAAGGGCTACGCAAAAGCCCATTAATGGAACGGATACTGGACTTTGTTCAAGAGCTGGTCGGTGCTTGGGTTCATCCTCCAGAGCCACTCAGCCGCCTCAAAGGTCAAGTACAAGTACACAGAGGAGAAAAGGCACAAATTTAACTTGTCACACCCTCATTGAAGTCAAGTCCTCACCAACCCTTCTAAGATCTGACCCAAATAAGGTCACAAATGTGCCCTTTGATTTTAGCAACCGGCATGGTGTGTCATGCCCACTCACTTCCAGAATCAGGTCCCCATCAATGATTGAGATTCAAAGGGATTTGAAAAATCTCCAAGACCTTGTAGATGAAAAAATTAGGGAAAGTCCAGTCCCATCTCTACGGAAAATTCCATTGTGTCGACCAGGGCCTAAAAATTCAAGTTCCAGAAATAGACATTTGAAATGCCTGGAGCCACAGAAGGGACAACCTGAGCCGGTTCCAAAAGTTCAAGCTCCTAGAGACCACAGAAGGCCCAAAACTCCACCTCGACCTCCAACCTATGTTCGAATCCCAAGGCCAGGACCCATGAGTTCCACAGCCCTTATAAGACCAAGCTCTGCCACAAAATTATCCAGGTCAAAGTCAAAGTCCACTTTCCCTCCAGGGCCAGGATCAAGAAGGGTCCAAGTCACGGTTGAAAGAGGAATCCAGGTGAGCTTGAATTCCTGTTTTGAGCCCAAAATGGCCGTCCATCCCAAGGATACCAGCCCAAATCAGGTTTTGACAGGTCAAGGGGATGAAAAGTTTCCAGTAGTGGGGATACGAGAAATCGGGAAATTTCCCAATGGCCGTGATAAGTTTCAAAGTCAAAGGATTGATGACCTTCAGATTGACGTGAGTGAGAGCGAAGCTGAGGACATATCCAGCCTTGATCCCAGAGAGACTGCACTCCTGAGAAACCTATTTCTTCATGAGGGACTAGAAGGTGATGGAAAGGACATGGACACTCAGAATAAGGACAAGTAAGGAAATAGCACATTTAAACTCAAATACAATATAAATTCTCTAAAACAGTGAAACATTAACATGTAATATTTGATCTTACCCACAGGCTGGAGAACCAACTCAAACTAGCCAACTTACTAGCCTCAAAATATGAGAATGAGGGGCGATTCTCCAAAGTTCCCACAGACATTGATACTCCAGATGGTCAAGCCTCAACAGCCCAAGAGTCAGCCAAATCTCAAATTATCCAAAGCATCCTGGAGGAAACCACTGTGCCAGACCAAGTCCACCTTCAAAACAATAATCACGAAAACGAGCCCCTTCCATGCTCAAGGCTAAACACAACCTCTGAAGCTCAAACTCAAGCTCAATTAACACAATTTCTTACAAGAATTGCTCAAGAGTTAATTCGAGCTGAGGTCCTCAAGGCAATGGATGAAGAGGAACAAGAGTCATTTAATAAAAAGGAGTGCTCAAAGGGTCAAAATTCTAATTTGGGATTGGGGTCAAGTTACGGTCAAACCATCCTAACTCCAATTGATGAAGAGG
>JAQIYE010000840.1:0-10523 GCA_034699765.1 Xenyllodes armatus
TTGTGTTATTTGTCTTGGAGCCCTTCATAATATTCATACTAATGAGGTCATTCAGGGTCAAAGTCAGGGTTCGAGTTCAGCATCACCTGGGGCCAAGAGGATTTCTCCTCCTGAGGTCAGGGTCCCATCAGAAAAAATCCTACCGTCCCTCTGTAGAGTCCTTGGGATCGTAGACTCCCTGTTTGGGGATGCAAGTAGTATGGAACATTTATTTTGTCCCAACTGTTTAGAGATGGTAAGAAAAGAAGAGAATATGTCAAAGGTCAAATTAACTCTAGTACGTTTGAAGTTACAAATTATGACATCTTGACCTTACTAAATGGTTGGAATCTTTTTGTATTGTTTAAAAATAGGTGGAACTAATTTATTTGTCGTACAAGCAATTGGATGAGATTCAAAATTCTCTGAGGACCTTCCAAACTCAAATTGAGGGTCAAATCCTACAAAGTTTTCATTTGGTTCAACGACGTATGGAGATTGAGAATGAAACTG
This sequence comes from Xenyllodes armatus, assembly GCA_034699765.1. Taxonomy (NCBI): domain Eukaryota; kingdom Metazoa; phylum Arthropoda; class Collembola; order Poduromorpha; family Odontellidae; genus Xenyllodes; species Xenyllodes armatus. Next base: position 493 of record JAQIYE010000840.1, read on the forward strand.
CTCTGATGTCAGACCACATTCGGAATTCAATCGCTTTAGGTAAGTTACATTTTTGCCACTTTCATGGTTCGCGTTCGGTTCATTAGTTTACGATCGTTACTTGACATTAAGCAATTTTTTTTTTAGAAATTCAAAGACTCAAGTCAGTTGATCTCGTGGAATTTGGAGATAAACCCAATATGGGTCATGATGATGATGAGGCATTTGACTCATTTTGTCTAATTGGTCCTTCTACTGCCACCAGCAGTCATAGCTTTGACCAACTGTTTGGACCTGATACACTGACCAAGGAGGTAAAAACTGAGGAGACCCAAACGAACAATTATTCGTTTGACCATTTTCAACCGGGTTCATCCAGCATCCAGAACAATGACCAAGAATCTCATGAATCCACAAGGATACTCATCCCAGAGGAAAGCCTTATTGATCTCAACAATGGTACGCTAAATGATATAAGTGAGGATTCAGGTCCACGAAAATGGAGACTGTCTGTAGTTCCACAACCATCACAGCCAGTAACTGAACAATCTTGTGAGGAAATAGAGTTGGAAGAGGAATTATCTCTAGAAGAAACCTCAGTTTCGTCAAATCGCCCGTTCCATGTTCGAAACTATTCTTTCCCAACCAGATGTCATGTTCCGGGTTGTAATGTACTTTCCACGTTCAAGAATGGACGGAATTTGAGAATGCACATTCAGTGGGCTCACCTAAGAAACGAAGCTTTACAGGGTCTAAGGTTTCCTACAAACTGTATCATTCCGGAATGCAACTCAAATGCTGTATTCGTGAATCAATGGTATTTACAACAACACCTTGAAAGCCAGCACGAGGTCAGGGGTGAAGGAATCATTGGAGATCAGTCACAGAAAATTCATTGCCTGGAGTGTAACACAATGGTTTGGCCAGATAAACATGGACCCGAAGCTTGCCAAATGAATATAGCCAAGCTAAAAGTCCTTAAAAGGCCTGTACGAAAAACAAAGTCGCTTTCCACCGAAAGTGTTTTAAATCACCCAGCTGAAATTCCTCGTTTACGTGTAAGGCAAAAGCAAAAGAAGCATTTAAGGCAAAAGCTGTCGAACACTGAAATGGAAAGAAAGGTCAAAAGGAAGTTGAGCTGTCATTTGTGTCCTCGTTCATTCGGAGACAAAGCAAACTTGGAAGACCATCAAAGGTACTGGCATGGAGAGGAACTTGGGCTAGAGCCTCACAAGTGCCCAGAATGTTTTGCTGTATTCCTTCATAAGACTACTCTAAATTCTCATATCAAAATTCACAATGAACATGCAATGTTTAAATTTAATTGTAATGATTGCGACTACAAGACGGATATCAGATTGTCGTTGACTAGACATATGGCATCGGTACATGTCAAGGAGAAACGTTTCCAGTGTTCAGTTTGCCCTCAGAGGTTCAAGCTTCAGAGTGATTTTGATCAACACTCTCTTGTCCATCAAGAGAAGTGTGAATTCGAGTGCCCGGTGTGTGGAAAACGATCTTTGACCAAACGTGCAATCAGTACTCACTGGACCAACAAACATATTAAGAAGTTCCAGCTCCAGTTGTCGGAGTTCAAGGAAAAATTTCCAAGTTCAGGTTCAAGACAAAGATTTCGAAAAATCAAAGTTGAAAAGTCTGAGCACATTCTTGGAACTGACTTTCAAGTCGCAACAAATCCAACGTCAATTGAGGAATTCATACTTTCATAATCAATTCTCGTTTGTATTTGCATATTACTTTTGTATCTATGTTCATCAAGTAAGGTTTCACATATTCATACTTCTATACTTTCGATTTATCCAATTACTTTTATTTGTACTTTATGCACTTGCACTAAAGTGCTTGATGTGCTGCTACATTTTGTTATGCCGATAGATTTATTTTATGAATACCCACCCGTATTATTAATATGATATATTTCTGGATTTCAAAAAATGTATGTTGTATCCATAAAAAAATAAACCGGTGTAAACCCGGGCTGTAGTAAAGGTGCGAAAGACCAATTGTGTGAGGACTGTGAAAACCAAGCTAAAATTGCATAAAATTTTGAAAATTTCATAAAATTTCATAATTTAAAAAAAAAATGTTAAATGGGGTCTGTGGGTGATGATGACGTGATGAGAGAAATGGAAAAACTGTCTAAAAGTCCCATCTTCCGATTACTTAACATGGGAGTGAAATTTCGAACTTAAAAAAAGTGAGGTCAAAGGTCATGTGCAAAGCCCATTTTCGAACTTGACGTTCCTTTTAACCTTAAGATCATGTCCTGAAAATCGAAATAGTTTTTGAGTTATCGAAGTCACAGACGACGGACAGACAGAATTGAAGAATCTTCCCATGCCAAATACATGGTGAGTCCACTGTGAGGAAACTTTTGTATAAAGCTGCTTTCGCACCTTAATAATTAGATCAAATGCAACCATCTTAGGAATTTTCTTACCAGATCTCATCCAACTTTAGCACTCCACTTGTATGTATTTGTGGATGTGTTATGATCGTTGGAAAGGTCATGGAAAGTCATTACAGGTGCATGATTAAAAAAATCGATAAATTAATGGATATTACATCTGCCAAGTTTCTTTCATGTGAATATTCATGAATAATGTTGCAAAAAATACAAAAAAGTTGATGTTGTGAATTCTTGCGATACTCAATCAAATCGGGTCCATCATACATTTTCCTCTAAAAAAGTGGGATAGGTCTGGCTCCAAATCTTGTCGCGCCGGGTTATTAACTGCAAAAAATTTAGCGAGAAATGTTGGTGACAAAAAAATGACAATGATTTATGTTAGTATGTCCGAGGCACTGAACTTGGTAATTGAAATTACATGTTAAACTGTAAAAGGCAACAATAACAAAAGGAGGGTTTGGCTCTACCTGTCATTTTGACGCTGTAAATAAAGTCTGATTACCCCATAAAGTTGATGTCAATTGACAATTAAACCCATTTTAGTTCCATTTGGAGTCGTAATTAATATTTTCGATATTGTCTATTTGGAAAAATATGATTCTGTTTTACTTTATAATTCGTTTCCTTCCCAGCGTCCTACCGTTTGACCCTCAAAAATATAGTAGCCTCAACCCTAAAAATAATTTCAATTTTTACACCTCACTCTCAGCTACATCAAATTGTAAAGCCGAAGGTTACTTTCCAAATCCGTCTGATTGTCGAAAATTTTATCGTTGTGTCTCAAGGGGATCAACCTTCCAAAAATATGAGTTTGATTGTCCAGATGGAACAACATTTGACCCAGAGTTACAAAATTGTAATTTTCCAAAGGGTGGTCAAAATTGTCAAGGTGGATCTGTTGATTCTGTCGAAGGGGATTCTCAAGTTCCTGGTGGTGGTGGTGGTGGCTCTGGAGGATCTGGAATCGGAGGTGGGGGAGGTGGTGGAGTTGGTGGTGGAGGAGCTTCAATTGTAGGCGTTGGGCCACCAAATAATGAAGAACCATGTATGTTAAAAATGATCTATTAGCATACATTGACGATTTTAGTCGACGACCTTGACCTTGACATGACTTTCAATTTTTCAATTCATTTCTTGATTAGGTGTGAGGAAACCCATGGGAAACTACACACAATGCTCTTGTCAAGTAAATATCTTCACAATTACTGGTGCTCCGGATGGAGTGAAGAAACAAATTATAAGTTTTAATGGGATTTTCCCTGGACCTGTTCTCCGTTGTACGCTTGGAGATGTCATGGTCATCAGTGTGACAAATTCTCTGACGAATCTCAAAGAGCCAACTACAATCCATTGGCATGGTATAGAACAGTTTATGACCCCGTACTTTGATGGGCCGGAAGGGGTCACACAGTGCCCGATCATACCTGGCACGTCTATGATTTATAAATTTCAGCTCCTTCAAAGTGGAACGTATTGGTAAGCCAGAAATGGTGTAATACATGACCCTGTCAATTGAAAACCATTTAATGTCAAGGTCATTTTCACTTTACCCCTAACCTGTCAGGTTTCATTCTCATCACTCTTACCAGTACACGGATGGTGCTTGGGGGCGGCTCCTCATCGACAATCCTCGAGAGGTCTGGGGCTCACTTTACGACAAGGAAAATGAAATTACAATTACCCTAAATGATTGGCGTCATCGATCAGGAAAAATCCTTAGTAAAGAATTTAAGGAAGATCCAAGAAAATTTCCATTCCCGGACTCGATTCTTATAAATGGTCGTGGGGTCACCGATTGTCAGGTCGCAAGGATGAAAGGGTTTGAATGTAACCCAGAGGATCAAGGACCAGCCATCATTTCTGTTAAGGCTGGAAAGGTTTACCGAATTCGAGTCATAAATACCTCGGCTTCTCAAATGATTAATTTTGAGATTGATGGTCATAGGCTAAACACGATTGAAGTTGATGGGGTGGATACGGTCCAGGTCCCACCAGTGGATAAAGCCACGGTTTGGGTTGCTCAGCGATACTCATTTCTTGTCAATATGAATGGGACCCTTAATGACTACTGGATTCGAGCTACTCCTCCAAATGCGAATAGTCAATTAAATGCACTTGCGATCCTTCGTTATGAAAGACCTTCAGTCCCGACTCCAACTTCACGTCCGGGCTCACGACCAGGACGACCTCCAGCACCCCCAGAACAAGGTCGACCACCTTATCCTGACTTTGACTGGAATTCTACAATTCATAATCCAAGAATCGCAAAACACTTGATTAATCTAAGAAATGCAGAAATTCCCATCTTGCCTAAGCTCAAACAGGTCAACCTCCAAGTAGAAAGGAATCGGATCCATCGAGAAAGACTTGCCAACGTCACACTTCCAACAACACGACCCAATCCAAATCCTGTATTCCTTAATCCAAATTTAGCAAGACCATTTCATAGTCGAGGAGAACCTCAGGCTCCTGATTATTTTGACCAAGAAATTATTCTCATGGCTGCACCGTGTAATACTGGAACCCCTGGAACTCATTTTTGTTTCAATGGTAGCGTTTTTGAGCCTGGACCAACTAATTCCCTACCAATCCTATTCCAAGCCATTAAAGGTCAACCAATCACTTCAAATGCACATCCACTTCATACCCCTTTACCAATGCAGGTAATCTAAGGTCATCTAGAGATTTAACAAGTTACAATATTTCTGAGCCATAACACGTTTACATATGATTTTTCTCCAGGTCATCCAGTTGGTCATTAATAATCAGATGGGAACCGCACATCCATGGCATATTCATGGTCATACATTTTGGGTCCTGGGCTCTGGTCCAGGGATTTATAATGCAGCCACTGATGCCTCAAAACTAAATACGACAGGGGTGAGGAGAGACACGACCGGAGGTGATCCAAATGGTTGGGTTGTGGTTCGATACATTGCAAATAATCCTGGAACTTGGTTATTTCATTGTCATATTAATTGGCATCTTGAGGTTGGGCTTGGGGCAACCCTGATTGAAGGGAATCATTTCCTTGAGAATGTTTTGAATAAGGTCCCAGATGAGGCAAGGGCTGCATGCCTTGCTGCTGGGGTTCAAGTCTATTAATAAATTATAATTTAATGATGGGATTGCACTTAATTTTATTGCCGTATTTATGATATTTTATGTGAAGTGTCAATGTTTTGGATTAATTGGTGATGGTATGCAAAAATAATTTAGTTAGATATTTCAAGCTAATTTATTAATGATTTTGATTAATATGTGATTTTAACATGCAATTTGTATGAGTAAACACATTTTATTCATAATTAAAATACCGACTCGGCCTGAACATGAGCTTACATTTAATTTAGGTTGTGTGTTGAGTAAGAAAATCGTACACCATTATAGGGTCATGCTAGGTTTCCATAAATTGAATCTGAAATATTTTCTGAAGTTTAACTCAAATATTGAAAATTTCATCAACGCATTGAAACTCTTGCATTCATTTATATATATAATCTTAAGATTAGTTTATAATATTCAATTGTCCTTTCTAATAGTTCTTGCAAGATGCTTATGAATTAGAACTATCTGTGGATTCTAAAATCAAAAAGACCAATTTTACATACTATTCATAGCGATTTGCTACGATCAAGACCAACCAAGCATATATGTCTGTAAATATAAGAAAACATTAAAAAGCACAGACTATATCTCATTTGAGTTTGACATTTCAAGGTCCAAATCATTCCCATACTTTGTTAAGGTCATGGGCCTTTATACTTTATGGAAGCTATTTATGTCAGTTTAATCCTTTTTCAGAATTTTTTAGAATGACTAATTTTATAAAGAAGGATTGCTTAGTGGGACTCAATTCCTATCTAGAGACAACAGAATCTCATATCTGGGTGGCAAGGAGTCACTTCTTTGTTCATATTTATGGATTAGGTCAGGTCCCAAATCCAATTTTAGACAAAAGGGTGCTATTTCAATATCAGTTTTGTAAAGAAATATTTTTACCCATCAGGTCAATTGTTCCTCAGAGCTCAGCCAAGAACCCTTTTCTCATCAAATTCTCAAATATTCAGAATGACCCCAAAATCCCATTTCGGTAAATTATTAGTTTTAACGTTTGTTTTACTGGAAGTTCATCAAAGTTTACAAAGAATTCCAGTAATTCCTGGACCTGATGACCAAGAAAAATGTACATCTGAAGGATACTTCCCCAATGGAAATGACCCAGGTCAATACTACCGATGTGTCAAAATTGAAGTGACAATAGCCGGAGCCCAAATACCAACTTTTCAAAAACACGCCTTCACATGTTCCACCGGTACTTCGTTTGACCCCATCTTGAACACATGTAATTTTGAGTCTGGGCTAAATCTAAACTCAACAATCATGCTTGGAGATAATATTGGCCTAGAGTCCTTCCGCGACCTTGGGGATGAGACAACTTGCAAATATGAAATTGAGATTCGCTATAAACGAGGAGCTCCTGATGGAGTCACCAAACGGATGATAACCTTTAATGGACAATTTCCTGGACCCACAATTCGATGTTCACTTGGAAAAATCCTTGAGATCAAAGTCATTAATCGAATCATGGATTATGATGAGAACTTTAGTATTCATTGGCATGGGATTGAACAAATTGGAACTCCATTCTCTGATGGTCCGGAGTATGTGACACAGTGTCCAATTATAAGAGGGACAAGTATGACATATCGATTTAAATTGTACCAAGCTGGAACATATTGGTAAGTTCACATTGCCATCATTAACCACTAGGCGTAAAAATGTAGTATACTTCAATAATATTTTGTGTCAATTTTGAATCAGGTATCATTCCCATCACTCCTACCAATATACTGATGGGGCATGGGGAGTCTTGCTCATCGCCAACAAACCAGAAGTCTACCATGACCTCTATGATGACGAACTCGTAATCACCCTTAGTGACTGGCATCATCCACCAGCCAAGGCGCTAAGTGCAGCATGGCTCAACAATGGGACCTTCCCCATCCCAAATGCACTTCTCATCAATGGAAAAGGGATCTTTAATTGTAGTCTTCCAATTCCACCTGGGACTACATGCACCCCACAACGTTATCCAGTCATCAATGTCATTGCCGGGAAAACCTACCGAATCCGAGTCATAAACACAGCAACAAGTCAAACCATTTCATTTGCCATTGATGAACATAAATTGGATGTGATTGAGACGGATGGGGTTGACACGGTTCAAGTTCCTGGAATTGACCTTGTCAATGTTTGGATTGCACAAAGGTATTCATTTATTGTTGACATGAATGGGGATGGGAATGATTACTGGATACGGGCTTCAAATGGACGTGGACTGAGTGCTCTTGCAATTCTACATTATATCCAAAAGCCAGTGGGACCACCTGAAGCTCCTGTGATACCTGCACCTGGAGCACCTGCTGGAGCAGCACCATCTGAACCTCCAGCTCAAGGACGACCTCCTGCTCCAGAAATTGATTGGGATGCAGAGGTAGCAGAGATTACCGGGGCAAACGGTTCATCAAAATGGAAAAATCTTAATACTGATCGATTTATATCTTTTGGAGCTCCGATGGGTGTCCAAACACCTCGTGAACCCAAGTTTGACCTTAAAAGAGTCTCATTCTCAAGACCCCAAAAACTTCCAACAACTCAACCCCCATCGAATCCAGTAATTCTGGACCAGCACCTTGCCAAACCTTACCATAGTCCCTCTGCTCCAGACTACTTTAATGAGCAATTCACTTTTAACGCCACGATTTGTGATGAAAATGGGAAGTTACGTATTTGCTTCAATGGAAAATTATTCCAACCTGGAGGTACAAGGAGTCTTCCTGTCTTATTTCAAGCTATTAAGGGAGAGAAAATTCGGCCAAATGCCAACTCATTTGATGTTCCAAACCTTCAAAGGGTAAAATGACCTCACTTTATCGGCTACGGTTAAATGATTGACTAGATACATAATTCTGGTTTTCTTTTTTAAAATTTCAAGGTCATCCAGATCGTTATCAACAACCAGATGGGAGTCCCACATCCATGGCATCTTCATGGACATACTTTTTGGGTAGTTGGAACAGGGGCTCCAGACCAAGGGAACTTTGACCCAGTTCGAGACAATTCAAAGCTAATGACACAAACAGTACGAAGAGACACGACTGGAGGTGAAGCCAGCTCTTGGGTTGTGATTCGATTCATTGCAAATAATCCTGGAGCATGGTTGTTGCATTGTCACATCAATTGGCATTTACAAGCTGGGCTTGGAGCCTGCATGATTGAGGGACAGTACTATATTCAACATGTATTTGGCTCAGCAATTCCAGAGTATGCAAGGAAGACGTGTGCAAGTGTTGGGGTTCATGTGTTTTAGGCGACAATTCAAAGTTGGAACTTGATGATATCGTTGATTTATTTCTGCTTTCTATTGAGAATTTTCCATAATGGTTATTTTTAAATTTAAAATTGACTCATGTCCTGATTGGACATTGTACTTTAGGCATATTCGTGAATAAACCTACCACTGTGACTTGCATCATCATAATTGAGATGCCTCAATTTCTCATTGGGAACTTATTAATTTAAATTAAAAAAACTTCTGAAATGTATCCATGCTCCGTGGACGAACACATTGAAAATTATTTATGTATCTGTTTGCCCCAAGTCTAAATGCAAATATGCGTTAAGCACTTTATTTTCAAACAATTGTGCAAGAGTAAAATTATGCAAGACTTAAATTATTTCGTTTCAATAAAGTTATGGATAATCAGTTAAAGTATGATATTCTGAGGAAAACCTTAAATGAAATCCAATTAATGAGAAAGTAGGAATCAAATTAGGAAATAATTCAGTGTGTATAAAATAATTTGAGTCATATTATTGTGAGCAATATGTTTATTTGTTCATCTTAATGCATTAAGATGAACAAATTCTTCCGCGTTAAGACCATTATAATGGTCTTAACGCGGAAGAATATCGTAAAAAAGTAGGTCGAAACCATTGCATTGTTCAAAGTTTAACTTTCATAAACAATTTAAACAATAACTTTCACCTAATTAACTTAAACCTATAAGATGTAGCTTCATTCCGGATTTTCAACTGAGAAAACTTTGTATTCTGAAATTTCAAATTCTTAACAAAATGACGACTAAAATGATCAGCCCCAATTTGCCCTTTTTACTTACTTTAGGGCTGATCATTCAATTTCACTTTATTTCGACTGCCATGTTTAGTACTCGGCAAACAAACTTAGGTCGTGCAAAATTAGTTTTATTTAAAGGGAAGGAAAGATTTGAGCTACACGGGGCGGATTGTCCTGTGGGAACGTCTCTAGTGAAACCGGAACGATTCTCCTGTGCCTGTGTCTCGGGCTTGTAAGGATCAAAATGCGAACTAATATGTTGCAAAACGGTGGCAACTAATACAACTTCAATGAATTTTGTAGATGGGCCTTTTATGATGAATGGTGTGCTCCACCAGTGAAAATCGTTGGAGGTTTAAATCATTGTTTCGAAATGCCAAATAATTGGGTGAGATTACAACTAACAAAGGAATTTAAGGTAGTCAAAGTCAAAGGTCAATCGACTAAAATTATCTTTTACTGTATATAATTAGATCCAAC
>JAQIYE010000841.1:0-10517 GCA_034699765.1 Xenyllodes armatus
AACACGAGACTCGTCCTCCCTCTTCCACACACCCTTCTGAACCTTCTCCACAAGGACATTGTCGACAAGGGCCAAGGGACCCTCCTCGACTAGACTCCCGGTAATGACCTGCACTACAAGTCTGGACAAAAAGATTAAACTATCTACGGTCAATTGCTCAATACATATATTTTTTCCAAAGAGCTTTTTCTCGATTAAAATTTGTCCAAAAAAAGAGCCCGATCAAGGGTCTGGTGTCACATTGAGTTTCCAACTTACCTCGCAGGAGAATCCCTCATGACCTGGAGGACACCTACACTGTTCCACTTGAGTGATGACCCCATTTGGAGTGTACTGAACAACAGCATCATCCAGAGACACCCCACTAATTTGAGTGAATTCCATGGCATCTGAGAAGGTGGCTCGGATGAGAATGGCCTCAAGGTCCACAAGAACCCCCATCAACTCCTCCCTTCCAGCCATGTTTGCAGATCCCTCCAAATGTCTCCAACCCAGGGACTCCTCCAGACTCACCTCCAACTCCATGGACTGTCCAGGAGGAAGGGGTGATGTCAAGGTATGGAACAAACTCACTCCATTCTTCCCCACAAGGATCACATCCATGTCTTGAGCTGGACGCGAAGGGACTCCACCTCTTACTCCATACTCTCGAGTCGCCTTTAATTTCCCTCCATATGAACCCACCTAAAAGGAATGAGTCAAGGAAGAACCATTCAGGGTCAAAAGGTTACGTTTAGGCATGAATGGGTTTGGGAATGATTTTTGGGAGGAGCTCTGACCTTGTTCCCAGTGAACTTGGTTGGAAGGGACCAGTAGAGTCTTTCGATTGACCCTTGAGGATATCTATAGCTGACTGAACCTGACCTCGGGTCAACGGACAGTTCCTGAATCTTGGATGTCCTATAACTAAGAGAATTTAAAACTTAGTTTTTAAGGTCTGATGATGCACTGATTAGTGTATGTGGATCAGTGGTTGTACCTGTCAGTGAGGATGAGTCCATGGGGTCCAGAATGGAGATGGAGTTGGATGGGGAGTCGATACAAGTTGGCAGATGCACATTCAGTACTCACGCCAGAACAGAAACAGGTCAAACAGCCCAATGGATGAGACTCCTGGAGAGAAAATGTTCCTGGACGACACAAATCACAACTCTCTCCCACCACATTCCCCTTACAAATACAATTTCGACCGTCTGGACAATCAGGACGTTGTGAGCCCCTTGGGTCACACCTGCACTCTGAACTCACTCGAACACATTCTAGAGTTCGAGTGTCCTTGGAGTAACCCTCAGCACATTGTTCACAAAAGTCCCCTGTGGTATGATCTCGACAATTTCTACACACTCCAGTTCGAGCATCACATTCTTCAGAATGACCTCCACAAGAACATGGTTCACAGAGTCCAAGGTAGAGTCCACGGAGGGATCGGGTGTATCCAAAATCACACTCTTGGCACGAGAGACCAACATATCCCACTGGACACGTACATTGTTCCACAGCAAAGGCCCTCTCTTGTCCAGTATTTCTTCCCACACTGTAGTCCATGGACACATCCTTCAAACTAGCCAAAGGAAAGAAAATGGACGACACAATTAAGGTCATGGGGACACAATAATTATTGATGGTGGGATGGTGAGGTGACTCACTATGCTTCTCTTGTATTTGTGGTGTAGGTCGCTTTGATGAGGATGGATTCTAGATTGGCCAAGGCCATGAGGAGATGTTCACGATTCGCTGCTTGTCCATCCTGTCGCTGCCAGTATTGTTCCAGGAATGGAACTGACACCTTTCAAACAAAACAAAGAATATTGAAATTATATGGATGACCTCTAAGGGGAGGTAGGATAATTATTAATGATTTACTTACAGTGTGGTCTCTGTTTGGTGGGACAGAGCCCTTTCGGAAGTGGAGGAGTCGAATGTCATGTCCATTGATCTCCACATCTGCTGCAGAATTGGGTGAGTTTTGACCTCCTGGAGGAGGGACATAGCGGACAGTGTAGTTGAGTCTCCCTCCATAACTAGTGACCTTGTCTCCCAGATAGCTGTATGGGAGTTGCCAGTAGTAGATACGAACTGGATGTTCACCAAACTCTCGAAACTAACAGAATATTCGAATTAATTGGATCAAGAGGTCAATTTATATTGTTTTTTGTATTAAATGAAAATGTATCCACTTACCCCAAGAGCAGAAGAACCCTGATCCACAATGAGTCCATCTCGAATTAAGTCTCTTTGAGACTCATCCACAAGACTGAATCCCAAGGGACTTTGATGGAAGGAGGAGACTTCCTGAAAGACCAGAATTGAATTAGTTGGGGGTTAATTTGGGGTCACGGAGGAACAAATGGAATCTGAATTAGTTTAGAGTTGTTGACTGACCTGGGTTCGATACCAATTAGAACTGGAACATTGACTGGTGATTCCCATGCAGAAACAACTGAGACATCCACCCTCATTCTCTCCACTCAAGTGGAATGTGTTGGACTTACATTCATTGCAGAGGGGTCCAGTGGCAAAGTCCTGCTCAAAAACAATGGAAGGATTAATTAATGTGGAGTGGAGGAATGACCTTGACCCTTCCTTTGAACCATCACTCACCAAATCCCATCCATCCAATAGGATCAAATAAATTTAGAGAGAAATAGAGACAGAGATAGAGAAATACAAAGAAGGAATAAGAGAGCCATTAGGTCAAAGGTTATTTAGGATTACCTTGCAAAGACATCTTCCAGTGAAGGGGTCAGGGGATGAGGAGAGACTCCCTTCTGGGTCACATCTCACTCCAATGGGTCTGCACTCGTAGGGGTAGGAGGTGCTGGGTTCATAGCCAGGGGCACATCCACTACAGTCCCTCCCTGTGTGACCAGACTCACAAGCACAAGTTATTCCTCCATCTGTGTCCTTGTAACAACTGGACCCGAACCTAATATCATGGATGTAGACATAAAGGTCAATGCCAATTTCATAAAAGGTAAATTGGTTTGGTACCTTCTTCCTCCACCTGGACAAGGACATGCTTGACAGGATCGAAGGAGGTCATCATAGTATGTTCCAGGAGAACATCGAGGAGGAGCTGATGGGCGACACACTCCTGTCCACGGTCCTTGAGTTTCTCTTGTGAAGCCTGGAGCACAGTCCTGGATCAAAAGAGGATTCAAATGTTATAGAGGTCCATTTATCCTATTTAAATTGAGGGGTTAGGTGAGACTGTGTACCTCACAGGAAAGGCCTAGATAGCCTGGGGGACACCTACACTCCTCCACAGCCACAGCTTGTCCTTGACCTGTATTGGTCAATGTTGCAGAATCCATCCGGATGTCAGTCACAGTGGTGTCCAAGAAAGAACCCTGAGTGTATTGAGCTCTGGAAGGGAAGAGGGTTAGATTATAATTGAATTACTGTAGGGGTGATGGAAGACAAGACAGAGGACGATACTGACCTGATGAGTAAGTAGTTGATGTTGGCCATGACCATGAGGATTTCCTCTCTGGATGCAGGTTCGAGCACTTGTGACGTCCCTACACGTCCGACAACTCGTTTGAACCAATGCCCAGCCAAGAATCGAACAGAAACCTCATTTTCCCTCCCTCCTTGCACCGGAGGACTAGAGATGTGGGAGAGGGTCAGACCATTCCCCTGCATCAAACCCATAATATACGAAAGGTCAAAGGGGAAAATACTTCCTTCACCATGCATTTGATTGTACCATAATTTTATTTATTCATAAAAAATCTTTTCAAGGCAAAACTTTGTAATATTTTTAGTAGCAAAATATTTCAATGGCAAAGATAAGTAATGGTCAAGGTCAAATGTGATAAAGTGAAAGCCTTAGATGTATGTACTCACACTGATGAGGACGTCTGGACCACCTTCAAATCCAGAGTCACCTCTGAACCTAAGGTTGTAGCGGAAAGTCCCTCCATAACTCTTGAGTTTGTTCCCCGTGTATGAGGGTGGGAGGGCAAAGTAGAGGAGGAGGTCAGGAGGGAGGCCAGGTCCACTGGAGGAAGGACTACTTTGGACTTGAACCCCTGACCTTCCAACTGGACTGATCACAGAAGAGGTTGGGATGGAGGAGGACCTCCTCTCTTGAACCCTCACTGACCCACTCCCAAGGTCAACTGAGACCCCAATCAGACGGAAACTACTTTCTGGGGGTGGGAGCTACAGGATAGAAACAAAGTAGAAGAATAAAATGGAATAACTCGAATATGGACAGGAAGGTCAAAGGATGGACTGACCTGGGTCAAATACAAGTCCACACTGTCACATTGTGAAGTGTGTCCAAAACAGAAACAAGGGAGACATTCCCTTTGAGACGAGGCCGAGTCATTGAAGTAGCCAGGGGCACATGGACTCACCCCTGACTTGACCACCAACATGCAGTCAGGAATGGCAAAAGTGGAACCAAGACTATTGAGGGACTCACAACTGTATGCCCCTTGATCCCCCACTTGGATGTTGGGACAAGTGAGGACTCCAAGTCCTCCTTTGCTCGTGGACACACACTTGTCGGGGACATGACCCCAATTGAGTCTCCACACAACTTCAGGGGTTGGGATCCCATTGACTCGACAAGACACATTGAACACTTCCCCCACATCAAGGGTCAGGTGGAGGGGTTTGGACGGAGGGTGGGGCTATGGGAAACATCAAGGGTCAATTAAGGTCAATCAATTGGGACTTAAATTTTAAGAAACAAATAGTTGAACTTACAACATCCAAATTCATCACTACGGTCAGCACAGTCGATTTCTGAAAGAAGAACATGATTTTAAAAGAGTAAATGTAAAGGTCTTTCCTTTGGGTTATAGTGAACACTGACCTTTGTCACAATGAAACGCGCGTGGTATGCACTGTCCTCCAGTCGTACATTGGAACTCATTGAATCTGCAAGGGGAGCCTGGGGGTGGGGCCACACAATTGCCCTCATCTGAGTTATCAGAGCAGTCATCATCCCCATCTGTATGAATACAAATAGTTATTACTGATAAATGCCAATTTATACTGTGGATAATTGGGCGACTAATAATAAATGGGTCGAAATCTCAGTGAGGAAGATCCATGAGGAGGTGCAAAACATTCTTAGATTTTATTTCATTTTGGTTAGGACTCAATATGAGGTCATTTAGCCAAAGTGATGGAAATAGGATACTCACCACATCTCCAGGTTTTAGGCACACATCTGGAAAGTCATAAATAAGAGTATGTTTCGGAATGAGGTCAATTAAATGCTTTAGAGGGTCAAAGTACAGACACTCACCTTTTGTTCTCACATTTGAACTCATTTGGTTCACAGCCATCCCTTCCTCCACACCGAGATTCCTATAGGTCAATTTAAGTTAAAAGTATTGAAGGGTTTCTGGATATTGGTGGATCATTATGAATCATGGTTAGCTAACCTAATCATCATTTTAAGACCATTTTTGCAATGTCGAATTTTTTCAAAACATTTTCTAATTCTGATCATATGAGGTTAGGTTTGTCCATTCAATTTTGTTTGGACTAAAAGATCTGAGTTACAAGACCCGAAGGGGTACATCAATAAATACTGAATTGATTGATTGAAAAGATCTGAGTTATTAAACTAAGCTAACGTAATTTGCAACAGAAAATGTAATTTTGCAAACATGATACGTTTGTTATTGTATGACTTTGCACAATGTCTGAATTATGTTCAATAGAACAGGTTATGTTTTAAATTTGTGGACTTACATCACTTCCATCACTACAGTCTAGTTCACCATTACAAACCGCTGTCTGAAAGGTCATGGAAAAAGGGGTAAGGTGAGATGGGGTCAAATCAAATATCAGGGTCAAAGCAGAACCTGAGAATGGACTTACTTTGGGAATACATTCTCCAGAGGCACAAGTGGCTTCATGAAGGGCACAAGCAGAGGGAGGACGAGTTGGGATGACCTCACCTGAAAACATAAACAAATGGATTAGTTTCTATTATTTAGTGACCTGACCTAGAAAACCCCTTTTAGGGTAGGGAGGTGGGGCTGGAGGTCATGTAGAAAGAGATACCCAAGTGGGTGGAGGTGGAGACGAATGAGGGTGGAGATTCCCACTCAAACTCCACTTGTCCAAAATCGTAGCTGGAGAGAAGGGAGGGTTCCCACAAGGAATTCCCACCAGCTTAGTCCATGGCAGCACAATCACAAGGTCACACTTAAGGTTAAGATTAGCTAGCTCAGAGAAGTTTGACCTTTTGACCTTAGAATGAGAAGGAAGGAAGAGAGTTCTTACGTGGATCCACACGGAGGTAGACAGAGACCCTTGATCCAGGTGTGGAGGCAGAGTAGCCCACGGCTTCACAGAGATAAGTCCCAGTGTAGTCTAGTCCAATACTGGGCATTTCCAGTCGTCCATTGGAGTCCCTTGTTCCAGGTGGAAGTGGGAGACCATTCCCTCTGGACCACTTCACTGGAGCACGGAGTGGACCTTCATCCCGACACTGGAACACCACTTCATTCCCTACACAACATCAAAATATTATGAATATTTATGAATTTCCCCATCAAAGACATTTTATGAATTTCATCTCGCCCTATCAAAATATATAAATTATTTTCACAATTCCTTAAATATGGTTCATAGTGCCCCTAAACCCTGCGGCTTCCTTGTTACCTAACTAAACCCTTACCTTCAATTACTGGAGAAAGTGAAAGTACGCATGGAATTTTGGAGAGAGAAAGCAGTGAAAGTAGTTGATTGTTGCATTTGGGAATTGGAAGTGGTTGAATGGGGGTAGATGGGACTCTTACCTTGTTTGATGTTTTGGTCATTTGGATATGTTTTGAGCTCAAGTCCTCCTGAGGACTCCCCTGTTCAAAAAACAACAAAGGAAATTGTCAAGAGCGTCTATAAAGGAGAGAAATTAAAAGTAAGGGAGTTATGGCTTACTTGGTGGAGGTGGTTCCAGACAATTGAGCTCGTCTGATCCGTCTGGACACTAAGCAATGGACCAATTAATTAAGTTAGTTAGTTCATGAATTTGTCATTTTGAGAGAGGCAGTTGGGACTTGTACTTACCTCAATTTGACGATTGCACACACTGGAGATTGGGACACAAGTTCCAGTGAGACAAGTGAACTCTGTGGGTCCACATTGGGGTTGGGGTGGGGATGGGGGTGTGGTGGGTCTTCCCCCTTGACCTCCACAAATTTCCCCCTCGTCTGATTGATCAGAACAATCTGGGATCCCTTGAGAAATCGGAAATACAGAGGTCAATCAACTAACCTTAACTAGATTCAAGTATGACATTTAAATGAGTAATGACCTAACCATCACATGAATACTGGATACTGATACATTGACTATTGGCACATCTGAACTGAGTCCTTGGGTCACATCCATCCCCTATTAATGATGGATTCTAAACTGAAGGTCAACTCAATTGGGGTCAAATATAATCGATTCCACTCACCACAGTCCCTCTCATCACTCCCATCTCCTGGACCACAGTCTGGGACTCCATTGCATCTCTGGTCATACCCAATACACCTCCCATTCCCACAACGGAAGGAGTTGATGCATGTCTCTGGAATAGAAGGAAGGACGTGAATGGTGACACGACCTATTGACCTCAATATGTAGACCAGTTTACATGTAAATGGACTCACGACAAGCAATTTCATCATCCACACATTGAGGATTCCCATCACATCGGCCGGCATAAGGAATACAAGTCCCATCTGAGCATTGCCACTCTAGCCCAAGTCGGCAAGTGGGTCGAGGACTCTGAGGCTGGGGTGGAGGAACGTCTAGAGGAAGGAAGACACAAGGTCATGGTTTAAACATATATTATAAGGGGGTGAGTTGAGACATGAGATGACCTACTAGGACACTCCCTCTCGTCTGACCCATCAATACAATCAGATCTGGAGTCACAGATGACAGACTGATCCAAGCACTTGTCCCCATCACATCGGAATTGCCAAGAAGCACATATACTCATGCCTGCACATGGACAACAACAATGGCCACAGAGACCCCGAGACAACACAATCAAGCAAAACATAAATATTTGGCTGGAAGAAGCTTTGTTCTAAAAGCAATGGATCAAAGAAGTGTTTACCTCGACAAATCTCCGGGCTTTCCTCACTTCCATCCCGACAATCTGGAAAGTATGGGGAAATATTTTAGAATTGACCTCTTGCTATTCTGATTGAAGATGATGAGACAGTATTAAGAGATTGACCTGGAAATCCGTCACACACAAGTGAGCTTTCAATACAAGACCTGTCTCTGCACTGGAACTCATAAGGTGAACAGCCTCCTGTAAGTACCAACAATGAGGATTAGGGTCAATCCAAGAGGTCAGAGGTTGTTTGGGGTTACCTTGAGGAGGGGGTGGTGTGGGGATAGGGGTTGTGGTTGTGGTAGGATACACACAACCCCTCTCATCCTCTCCATTAAAACAGTCCTGGACACGATCACATCTCTGTCCCATTTGAACACAAATGAGGTCTCCCCTTGGACCCACACACTCAAACTCAATCCCAGCTCTGCATCTTGGGGCTGGAAACAATGGAAGAAGAAGTGGAGGTACAATAGGGTATTGAAGAGTGGACTTTAATGAGTCCTCCCACTCCGCCACAATCTAATTCTTATTTTATTGTGAAAGAAAGAGTGGAGAAAGTTGAGTGAAAGTCAAATATTTGAAGAAGAAGAGGGGAAGAACGTGAGGGAGGACGGAGGGGAAGGACTCAAATTCAACGTCTTAACTGAATGAGTCTGATATGGGAATTTGACCTTAATCCCCAGAAGAGGCTCCAATTCAACTTTAGTCAAGAAGACCCTTGTGTGCTCTATTTATTTATTGAATCCACTTACGACAATTTTCTTCATCTGAACTGTCAGCACACTCTGACCTCCCATTGCATCGTCCAGAGAGTTGGATACAGGAACCATCATTGCATCGGAATTGAGAGGAGGAACAACCAGGGCGAGGGGCTACAAGGATTTGATTTGTCAACAACAGTAAATAACCCATTCTCGTTCCACCCCAATTCATACAGTTCATTTTAATTTGATTAGGACTACGTATGACCAAATTAGATTTAGTTGAAGGATTAATACGAATTGAATTAGAGGTTAGAGGTCAAGGGGGAGGGAGATGTGAGTACTTACGACAATTCCTCTCATCGAGTCCAGAGGAGCAGTGAGTTAAGCCATCACAAGCATATTCGACCGGGATACATGCACCAGGGGAACAAGTGAATTCCTTGGCAGGGTCACATGCTGGAAGGACAGAGTGTTCACTTCATGCTTCATGCGAGTTAATTACAAGTTAGTTAATAATTGTTTACACCCAAAAGGAGAGTTAATTATTGGAGGAATAGTAGGTGTTTGTCCCATGCAGAAGCTAGAGAATTCTGTTGAGGGAAGGGAGTCCATGTCATGTCATGTGGATTGTCATGTCAAGGTGAGGCATGAGGTGAGTCCAAGCACGGAGAGGGTCGTTGTCACTTTTCCTGACATTTGACATGTCTTCCTCCTCCAAAAACAAGGAGTGGAAGGAGAATCATGTCAATCTCAACTAGACTAGACTACATTTGATCCCAAAAGAGTTGGTATGAAACAAAGGAAATTCCATAAATATGGGAAAGGAACACCTACACTCATTCTTTATGTATTGCATCTCCTCTGTCATAACATTTGACCTTCCTCCAAATCTCTCCTATGAACTTACATACAATACAATAGGCCTATCTGACCTTTTCAAAATGTATTGAAAGCCACCTTAATTTCATCCTTCCTTTCCTCTCCACAATCTACATTTTTGTTTATGTATGCAGATTTGTTAGGGAGGAAGTAAAGAAATTAGATCTCATTTGGACTTTGATCCTCTTTTGTTCTTGGAATCTCATAATTTAGATTGGAGTTGCATGAGTCAGGTCATTTCCAAAACCCCAACTCATCTCTCTTAATCAATTTCAAATGAATGACTTAAGATATGGGGATTGGTCCATTGTTAAATTGAGAACGTTGTATGACACTGCATAACATATGTAATTATGTATAAGCTTTTGGGATCCTTAACCTGAGAGTTTGGAAATGGACCACTAACGACATTGCAAACTGTGAAATTTTATGAGATACTTAAAATTGAAGGAAATTTTCAAAATTTCACAATGCCAAAAAATTTATAAGGTTTTAAAAGAAATTTCGACTTCTTAAAAAGTTTTTGAAATTTTCAAGATTTAACTTTTATGAATTTTGATTGGGATTCAAAATTCAATTTGGCCTTTGAAATCTTGCTACACCAGAGTTTACATCAGTTTATTTTTGATGGAAGAGGCTGATTAGGAAGATCTCTTCTATTTTTGTCTCACTGGAATCCTCTTGTATGCAAAAAAGAGGGAATTGCCACACCTTGCCCTCCCACATTATTACCCTTTATGCAATTTCAGTCCTTTGTCTTTCTCTCAATCATAAATCAATTGTAATGAGATGAGACTGGAAGGGGGAATGGAAATTAATGTGAGGTTTGGAAAGGACAAATT
>JAQIYE010000842.1:0-10506 GCA_034699765.1 Xenyllodes armatus
CTGCGGTGTTTATGGTAGTCCGAAGGACTACCATGTGATCGGTCTCCAGCTTGCCACCACAGGTGGCAAGTTTTTATATTATTATGAGGGAATCGATACAATTAATTTGTGAAATTAGTTTTTCTTGTAAATAATTTTATTATGAGGTTCTGACTGGGGATGGGGCCAAATAACATGAAAAGAACAAGCTACAATTTCTTCCGGAGTGGAAACACATAACGAAAAAGTAAAATATCTATGATGATAGGGCCCGAATTTATGATCGAATATCCACATATTTTGCTCGGCAGTGTAATGATGATATTGAAGGACATTATTGTTTTCCCCAATTAATTTCATGACGAATCTTTAGTGAAAACCATGAGGATTTTCCTCAAAAAAGGTTTCAGACGCGACCTGAATCTAAGGTCCAGTATTTCCTTTAAGTATCCTGCTTTTGATGGACAAGGAGAGACTCTGTTGTTTTGATGTGTGTTTTTATAGAAATGTCAATCTTTTTATGAACTAAATAAAAAATGTTATCAAAAATGCACAAAGGAAATCATATTTTGAGTTCCCAACATTCCTAGCTTGCAGTTCAAGGTTCCACAATTGGTGAGCCATTTAGATTTTTAGAATTTAGGACTGATTTTTATTATAGTAAAGATTGATTTGAGAATTATTTGCCTTAGTGTTTGAGTTTTTGACTGGAATCATTTGTACAATACTCACAAATCTCAATTTTAATTATAGTCTTGGATCTTTGTTTAGACGCTCCTGTCATGCTGAAAAGGATCTCACCCGGAAATTATGGATCCTACTAAAACCTTTGTTTCTTTCCCCTCATCTCCTCACATGAGTTGAGATTTTGAGATCTCTCACTCATTTTATTCTTTGGTCAACTCCAGAAATCATTAGGTTCCAATCAATTGTCCTTTCTTTTGTTCTTTTCATGTCTCCTCCTCTTCCTAGATTTCTCCCATAACTTTTTGTGGTTCCTTTTCCCTTTATGGGGTGTTTGGACTTGTTGGGTTTTTAGCCCGTGAGACATACATGTCAGCTTGTTATGGGATTGAACTCCCATATAAAAATCAACCAACATTTCTATTCTTCTCAGCAGCAGCCTTTCAACAATTCCTCTGACTTCCCTGTCTGTCAGGATCATAATTAACTTTGTTCCATTTCGATTTCATGGTCCACCCAAGTCCTTTTGTCTTTTCGATTCTGTTTTATGGATAGAGAATAATGCTAGTAAAAAGACATCAAAGGTGCAGGGGCGTCTTCAGACGATTGAGGAGTTCATTATATAAAGGGTCACGGGCTTAAAATCATTTTTAACCCTGATGTAATTCGGATGAGAATGAATTGAGATCCGGAATTATAAATTCGTGTGTAAAATATCTGATCTGAGTTAAGGAATTTGTATGTTTTGTCTGTGGCATTTAGTAAAATATGACTTGGGCTACACTTCTGTTCTTAACTTTTGGACGAATTTCTCATATTTTCAAACGCTGGACTCGGACTCATGTAGGCCTGTATGCATAAAGAAATGCTCACAGACAAATCAAATTAAATCGAAATCCAAGAGACAACCTAGATGCATGTGTACTACTACTAATCTTAAAGTATTATTTCATGAAAACATTCAATAGGAAATGGGAAACGAACATTTTAACATATTAATTATCTTAAATGACCTGGAGTTGAAAAAGAGCTGATCCAGTTCCAGTTCCAAAAAGAGTTGGTCTATAATTTATTGTTTTTACTGCAAGTTTGGTTTACCTTTACATCTCATGTTCAGCCTTATTATCAAACCCTCACCAGGTACCTAATTAAAGGTTAAATACATTTAACAATATAAAACAAATTTTAGTCAGTGCAGGGCTGCCACAACAATTTTCCTTAAGAAGGACCCTCTGGTGACCTTTAGGTCTACCCTGCTTTCCTAAAGATTATCAAAAGAAAAATAATTTGAAGCTCCATCCTTTAATTCCAGGAGTTTATGACAGGCTACCTCTTAAATTTATGAGTTTCGGTTCAGAGTCAAAAAAGGAGATGAAATCAAAATGAATGACCAATTAATGACTTCTCTGGATGCAAAGCATGCGGAAAGTTAAGAGGAAAGACAGGTAGCCCTTGTGACTCGACTTGTGGTCCTTTAAGGTTCGAGATTCATTATTATAAAGACTTTATGTTAGGTTGGATATTGCCCGAGTTCTCACTTAATATGCGCCTAGAATAACTCGAGTAATTTTAATGAACTTCCTCAAAATCGAGTCCGAGTCCTTCATGAGCTGACTTGTCCACAGGCTTGTTGCTTGTCAAGATCGAGGGACGAAGAATATTACAAAAAATACTTTTTTTTAGAAAACTTTTAAAATGATTTTCATAAAACTTGGAGTTCAGAAGAAATCCTTTTTTACTTTTTACGATTATTAGCCATTTATTGTTCTTAGCTTCCTAAGATTTCAAATTCAAAATTTAAATAAGAGTCGGATGATTACTATGTGTCTCACGTTTCAAAATGTTTTTAATAAACTTACAGAAAAGTTTGGTTATAAGGTTAAGGAAGGAAGAGGAAAAGTCCTCCATCTAACATTAAGATTAAATCAAGGGAAATAAATTTTGGGTGAAAATTTATGACCCTTCCCTTCGGCTTTTACTTTTGGAGCTAAAAACTAAAATGAGCCCTTTGGTCCATCGTCCTTTGATTTTATAAGAGCTGGATGGACCTAAGAAATTCTAACGAGATATCCTATGAGAAGGGTGTGGGCCCAATTCAGTCAGAGTCAAAAGAATCCTTGTTGATGGTACTGATTTTCTTTGTAAGGGAATTTTATTAGGACAGGAAGACAATCCTGGTTGTCCTCCACTTGCTTGCCCACCCATCTAGTTTTTTCGTCAAAATATTTTGTCCTGTTTGACCTTTGAAGTCAAGTCCTCGAAAGTAATTTCAGTGCAAGTCATATCATGGAACTCAAGTGAATACTTCAGATCATCCATGTGAAATACATAACTGAGTTTTGCATAATCTTAATTTCTTGAGATTTGGATAAAAAGAAGAGAGGTTGTAGAGGACAACAAATTATCGATCACTTCAAATTATGAAATTTTCCAAAGACGTTTCTCGTACCTCCTGAGCCCACTCTTATTTATTTAAATTACTTTAAACTAAATGTCTGTCCATGAAAGGTGAAAGTCAATATTTTAAAGCTATCCATTCCCTATCTTCTCCTCAACAAATCCAAAAACTTCCAATCTCATTTTGCTATCGTATCTTATCCCTTGATGAATCTGTGTACTTCCTGGAAGGGAAAGAACAGATTTTTTTCTGATCATTACTCAAAAAAAATGGAGGATTGTTTGGTCGTTGAGTCAAAATGAGGAAAATGGGAATATGAGGTAAACCTCCAGCAGGTCAAGAGAAAGGCGAACCCAAAGGAACTTGACACAAAATGACGCCAATTTTTCAACTGATGCCACATGGGAATTGTCTGCTGGTTTTAAGCTTGAGTCTCAGCAGATCCTTTTATCTCTTTGATGAAAGGAAGGGACTTTCACTCATTCTATATGAGATGAGGCTACCAGAGTACTACACACACATGCCTCAAATCTTGTCATCATCTTTGAGACTCAATATATCATCCAAAAGGTCGGCTCCAGTCCAGACCAGCCAAAACCTTTTATTTTCTATTCTTGGGTTGAAACTGTCTATTCTTTCTATGTATTTCAAGAGAAAAGGTCCATAAGAATGAAATGTTTGTGTTGTGGGATGAACCCCCTTTTAAAATGACTTCCTCTCTCCTCCTATCTTGAATTTTGCAATTAATCTTAAAATCTGCTCATGTAAACATTGTGCATAGAAAAATACCTATTGTGATCATAATGGCCTTTTATGTATCAGAAAAGCTATTTTTGCTTAAACTGTTTACTCATCGTCAGTTCCCAAGTATTTTCATTGTTGTAATGTTAAGCTGTCTTTTGTAATTTATTGTAAGTTAGTAATAACTTTGGAACACACACAGTTTCTGAAGGACTACACCAGAAAAGTTGGTAAGTGTTTACGTGGTCAAATGTTCAACCTAAGGATCAACCAAAATTCAGACACCACAAAACTATTGTTATATGATATGATCCCACGAATCTATATTAAGATGAAATATTAGCACAACTTCTACTAGCATGAAATCCAAGTTTTCGCAAATAAAAGTATTGAAAGGCCATGTCACAGTAAAGTGAAATCTAATCCAAATTGATTGAACAAATACCATTTCCTTCTCCTTTTTAGGTTTTGTGGTTCGAATTCGGCATGAGCCTACACATGAAACAATAGTATAGCTTCAGTCTTCTGAACCTTGCGTCACTTTATAGAATTAAATCATATTCAATTACATAAATTATTCATTCACATTATAACCTTATTCATAAAAATGATCTCATCACTTTGGACTCAATTAAGTTCGGATAGTTGAGCAAAGTCTGTAGTAAGTACCGGTGCGTACTTTAATCTTTAATCAACATCCAAATAATTGATAAGACAAGGTGACAGTTGTACAAATAGATTGATTTTCAGTTTTTTACTGATTTAGAAATTAGCTCATCCCCATGCAGGTTATATTACCCTTAACATCAAATAAATGAACACATGGAGATAACGATGTAATGATGATCTAACCAGAGGAGACACTTCGTAACTTGTACTACACTACAGTGTAATCACATCACAATGAGATTTGTTAATGTAATCAGGTTGGACTTTTACCCCTTTACCCTCCTCGATCTACAAAAATTCCTGATAATATAAAATATTGATTTCTCGACCACTTCTTGAACACAGCCAAGAGTTTAACTATCCTACAAATAAGAATATTTGATTGAAGGCAACAAAACTCAGTTGACCTCTAAACTTTTCAAACCCTAAACCAAAATGTCAAGTAAATGGGAATTAATTGATGGACACTGGAGACAAACTCATCAGTCCAATGGACTCACAAATGGAAACCGTCATGTTCATGGTCCAACACGATGGGGAATTCTAAGTGCTGGAAAAATTAGTCATGATTGGGCTATTGCACTTCGTACCCTTTCAAAATCTGAACATACAATTGTGGGCATTGCGGCTCGAAGTATAGATTCTGCAAAGGAATTTGCAAGGGAACATAATATTCCAAAGGCTCATGGGTCATATGAAGACCTTTTTAGAGATCCAGAAGTTGGTAAGACTAACAAGAATACGATTTTCAAAAAAGTTTAGCCTCTGATCAAAGTGATGCTTTTTGGGGGTGTTTTGATTTAAAAATCGTGACCCTGACCTTGACCTTTTTCCCCACAGATGTTGTTTACATTGGGACCCTTCATACTGAACATCTTCGACTTGGTAAAATGGCCCTAGATTATGGAAAGCATGTCCTTTGTGAAAAACCTCTTTGTATGAATGTGAAGGAGACCAAAGAGCTTATTGCTTATGCAAGGGCCAAGAAATTATTTTTCATGGAGGTAACATTCCTAATTCTTTTTGCTAATTATTGTTATTCATACTGATTATGTTGATTTTTTTGACGAGTTGTTTGATCCCTACATTTACAGGCAATTTGGAGTCGATTCTTCCCTGCGTACCTCCAGTTACAACAAGAGATTGAGAAGGGCACGATTGGGGATGTAAAACAAGTGATTGTTGGGATGGGACTCCAGTTCCCAGAAGAAGATTGGAGAAGGTATAAAACTTCACAAATTAGTTATGTTTTGGCATAGTTAATAAAATGAATAGAGTGTGTGTAATTCATCTAGATAATCATGTAATGTTTCAAAACATAGAAGTAAAAAACTAGGTGGTGGGACAGTGCTCGACATGGGGACCTACTGTACACAATTTGCAACTTTTATTTTCAAGGGACTAAAACCCTTAAGTATCCATGCCTCAGGTCATCAAAATGCAAGTGGAGCAGATGATAGTTCAAGTGCAACAATAATTTTCCCTGAAGGAAAAACAGCAACACTCCTAACTCATGGTCAAGTCAATCTCCCATGTGAGGCTCTTGCAATCGGGACCAAGGGGGCCCTGAAGGTAAGAGTTGAAATAAATGAACTCAAAGGATTTTAGCAATGAGAATGGTGTAAATAATTGACCTCAGATAATAAACGTATTAAATCTCTCTCTTTCACTCATTTGTAGCTGGAGTTTCCATTTTGGGCTGCCCACAGATTAACAACTCCAAATGGAACCCTTGAGTTTGATCTACCAAAGGCTGAGAAAGAATTTAATTTTTTTTGGAATTGTGCTGGTCTGTCATTCCAATGTAAAGAAGTACGGAGGTGTATTCAAGAAGGTAGTATTTCAAATTATAATTGCTTTTATTCCTATTCTAATATTTAAAATTATGAAGGAGTCAAAATTCATGTTCTGATCCAACGATTTTACTCAATCTCTCTCTCCCTACGTAGGTTTAACTGAGAGCCCTTCTCTGACCCTGGATGAGAGCATCCTGATTGCAGATATTAAAGAAGAGATTCGGAAACAAATTGGGGTTGAGTATCCACAAGATTAAAATTTTAAATGTACATTTTTGATCCTCAGGACGTTTCTGTTTATTATTTTTATTTTTTGGATGATATCTTGAAATTGTGTTGAGCATGCAAGGACCTTCAAACTTGTTATTCCATAAAATTCTACATCTACTTAATATAAACATTTTAAATGGATTCTTACCTTTTGAAATTGTTGGAGAATAAAATTGACTAAATTTAACATTTCACAAATTTTACGATTGATAATCAAAATCAAAGGGCTTCCTTTTGACTTTACAATTTACAAATCCTACATTATCACCCTTTCCCTTCACCCTTGTCCAAATTTTATTTTATCTCCATCTGCTTTCACCCTTTTAATAGATGGCCATCCATTAATACATCAAAATACTTTCCGTTCGGGCCCAGGCCTCTGACCCTGTCCCTTGTTTTTCCAACAGACTAAAAATAACAGCTCAAAATCATTGTCTTTCATGACCCTGTCTCATTTGTACCTTTAATCCAAACTTTGTGCATGAATAACCATATTGTATATTATTATTACCTATGTAGTATAAGCTCAAACACTCGTTAAAAAAATGAGGGTCCAGCTAACATAGCACCAGAAGGCAAAACAAGTCCGTTGATGGTGATAACAGTAAAAGTCAAGTCCCTTCCGCCCGTCCTCTCCTCTCTCCCTCTCTTGTTCCGATTCAATTGTTCTTTGATTTTCAAGTTCAAGGGCATCATCCAAAATGTATATAATTTTTAGAGTGGGAGACAAAAGTCATTTGGAGTGGACCCAGTCCTGGAATTAAAATCCTAAAAATTGATACAATCATGATGGTATCAGTCTAGTTTGGTTTTCAGTCCATGGTCTGGTGGCCTGGTCCTCGTCAAAAAGTCCCCTTTTGTTCTCAAGTCCCCCTCCCTCCCCTAATCACTAAATAAGGGACTTCTATTTGGACCCTGACTAAAGTCGAGCATGAAAATTATATAACAATCATCCCTTGAGTTTGTAAAAAAAATTGTTATTTTTATTTATTAAAGGGAGAAGAGAGGGCTGTGGAATGCCAATTCCAATCCATCCTCCTGAGTTTGGACAATGGACCCAGTGTAATGGAATTATATAATTTTCATGTTATTAGTACAAGTTAGACAATGGAAAATCCTTTTTCAAGGGCTCTAGGATCAGTGGGGTACTGACACGGAAGGCAGTCTCAAAATTTGAAAAATATGGCACTTGGGTCTCATAATTTGACTATTTTTGTACGTGGAAATTTTAAGAACAAAGTTTTATTTAATGGTTCAAGCGTGTCGAGTACTAACAAGTTTGCTAATTTTTCACTAGGTTGTAAAATTTAACGGAAGAATAATACGACACTGGTTCCAGATGAGACTGGATCCCATTTAATATCAAAACATGTAATAATCCAAGTCTCCATTTAGACAAGCTCAAAAATTTAATCCTTTCTCGATCATAAGAGTCACGTAATTTTATTTCAATTTTTTTGTTATGGCCTTGAACGAATATAAATTTACTGGATCGGATCCCTTACTTTTAGTTTTCTCCTGTATGATTGAAAAAGGGACCACGTCCAATCCAAGTTTTTTTTCGAGGATCCCTGCCTTGAACCCAACAATAATAATAATATCATATCATATGAGAGGAGAGGAATTCAAAATTGGATTATATAATTTACAATTTGTTTTTTAAAGTTGAGGGGGCAGACCCCGAGAAATCAAGGTCTGTTGTCTGTGATGTAATGAAAATTTGGTATGGTTCCACCTGGCAATTTTAGTTTTTGATTTGAGTTGAGAGTCTCTCCAGGATTTTATAATTTATATGTTCATTGGCCCGTCCATCGGGCTTAAAGATTGATAATAGTTTAGATCCTCTGAAATCTGGAATGTATTTGTACACAAAACTTTCTTTTTGCTATGTTTCTGTATAAATTTTCAGCCTTCCATCTAAGGTCTAGACTCGAACTCGAAATGATGTTTGCCATAAGGCTTGATTTAAAACGAGTCCTGAAATCACTGTAGTCAGGTAGGACTCTGTTAGTCATGACGAGGTAAATTGGTCTACTCGGACTCTCCAGCCCTTATATAGTGACTTAAAAATCAAAATGTCATCAAATTAAGGGCTCGGGCTCAAATTCATGGGGAACTCTATATAAACATCAAAACTTGAGGTTGCAGAACACCACGGGACCCCAATTTTGAATAATAACAATAAATACTGAAGTTTGGAGAAGAAAAAAGTTTTGACTTAAACAAAAACATTGTTAAGTTGAGAAATCTCTACAAAGTAGTCAGGCTCAATTTCCCTTTTGTTTTGGATGTCACGTCAAAAGGGGCTTGAGTAGAGTTGTCTTGTCAGGGAAAATTTTTTTCCTGGGAAAGTCAAATGAGATGAGATGAGAGACAGACGTCTTCCCCTGTCTGAATCCCCTAACAAAAGTTAACTCATGATTATACATTGTTACATGTTACAATTACTTGTGAGAAATGAAAGAAACTCTTGGAGTTGAGAGGACTTGACTTGGGTTACCGTTTTGTCTTTGCTTTATTGCTTCATTTCAGAAAAAAAAAGTTTCTCCCTCTCATTTGTATGTTATGTGTTTGTATAATCATATTTTGGTAAGGAAGTAGCTCTTATACAGATGGATGCAAGATGCTGTTGGAAAATGAAAGAAGTTTGTTCTTGTGAAATAGAACATGTTTGCATTTTTTTAAGGCTCATAAAAACTGAAGGGCTTGCTTCATTCTCGGACCGGGTGTTTGAAGGGAAAAAATGATTCATTCAATGCATGTTTTGACTCAAAATCACAAAACTGACCTGGAGGGATGATCCTCACAGGATGAGGCACAAAGACAAAACATTTCAAAATCATGATTTTGGGATAGGCCGAAGCGACCTTGATTTTTGAGTGCTCAAATTCTTCGTTTTCTGGTTTCGTACGGTGTTTTAACAAAAGCGGCCATCCTTTTTGGGATCTCTGATGTCTATTGTTTTTGTCGAAACACCCTTGTTTTATGGGTTCAAATCCTACACTTCTACATTTCATTAAGTCAATTTATGAAATTATTTTATTTATACGAACAAATCGCATACAAATTTTTTACACGTTTTTATCTCATCTTCGAACTTGGGAGAGAAGTAGGATATTATTAGAGATTAAATGCTGCATTAAAATTTGCTAATACTGGAGCCTGGACGGAAGTTGATTATTCTCTTTTGGGTTTAGTCTATGGAATATACCCGGGCATTTTACACACAATCCATCCACAACCCGGGTAGAGTCCCGTCATCCGGGTATTAGGGGAACACTCATAGTTTACTCATATTTTCTCTTCAGTTGAGGTTCATACATTGGACAAACCATTCCATCAAATCTAATTTTGAATAAATAAATAAAGATGGAAATTTTTAAAGTTCATCAAAAACTATATAAAAAGTAAAATTGTAAGCAAATAAAACTCAAAGAGGGAACAATCGGTACTTGCTAATATAGATTAATATCACTTTGTATATTAGAATCTGACATTAAATATATAATTTTAAGCAATAATGAATCAAAACCTCATAAACAAACACAATCCCTGCAAGTCCAAGTGAAATGATTCCAAGGATCAAAACTGGTGAACTCTCATCTCCATTAAGTGACCAAACTGATGCACTCCTTGACGTCTTCCTCCTCTCCAACCAAGCAATCTCCCATCCCGTGATCCAAGCATCTAAATCATCATACAGTACCATAAATCCTCTAGAATGAGCTCGATACATGAACTGAGCCCATTGAGGAGCGAATCGATAGCGAAAATTCCAACGCAATGGTGTCTGTAGAATGACTTCATCCTTGATAAAATGACAAGTTGACCCTTGATAAGTATGTTCTAAATTTAAGACAAAATGAGTAGTTCTTGAGGTCAGAGCAGCAATTGGGCCAACCGTCCTCTTTGTCATTGGATTCCCAACCAGGTCACGACGACGATCCTCAGCAGCACGACTACTTTTAT
>JAQIYE010000843.1:0-10501 GCA_034699765.1 Xenyllodes armatus
TCTAAAGTTGAACCTTTAAATTACCGCCTCTTGGCCTCATACAATGTAAAGTGTAATATGTATTTTATTGAATGAGATGAAACCTGTTCCATTACATTTCTGAAATCCTTAAAAAATAAGCATTTGTTCCAGATAGTATTCCGTTGTGTATGAGATATTTAGTTATTACTGTTTCTGTTAACTAAATGATAAAATGTAATTGGACATTTTCCCCTTCTTCTCATCCTAAAAATGGAGTTTGGAATCATACATACATATGTTATGCATTCAGGAGATATTTATGAGATAATTTTTTGTTGAGGAAAGCAAGATATGAGAACAATGGAAAAAATGATATGGAATGAAATGATAAACATTCGTCTGTAAACTCAAACTTTTTCCATTATAATTTTTCATAAATAATTTAATTCGAAAATAATAAAAAATTAAGTTGTAACTACAATTATATAACATATTTTCAAGAACCTATCCCTTCAAAAATGGCAACAGGAACACCATCGGATCCGGGTGAGCATTTCCTTTACCCAAATATTGAGCCTTACTCCAGGGGCTCATTGGAACTTTCCTCCAATAATTCCAAGGGTCATGGTGTTCATCATAAGATGTATTATGAAGAGTCTGGGACCAAGGATGGACTCCCGATTGTTTTCCTCCATGGGTAAGGTCAGGTCATGACCTCTTGACCTTATTTTAAACTATTTTATACCTTTCTAAACTTTATACTTCATTTTTCAAGGGGTCCTGGGGCATGTTCAACCCCAAGAGACAGACGCTTCTTTAATCCTCAAAGATATCGAATCATCCTATATGATCAGAGGGGTTGTGGAAATTCTACTCCATTGTTTTCTATAGAAGAGAATAATACTTGGGCCCTTGTGGATGACCTTGAGGTCCTCAGGTAAGGTACCTAAAGCCTTGACCTTGACCTTAGACAAACGTTTTTTTAAAACATATTTTCTTAGGACTCATCTTGGAATTGAAAAATGGCTTGTCTTTGGTGGAAGTTGGGGTTCAACCCTTGGACTTGCCTATGCTCAAAAATATGTCCAACGCGTCCTTGGACTCATCCTCCATGGAATATTTACATTTCGAGCTAGGGAGATCCACTGGCAATTCCGTGAGGGTGGAGTCTCAAATATTTTCCCAGATGAATGGGATAAGTTTATAGAATTGATCCCGATGGATCAAAGGGATAATTTACTTGAGGGATATTCGGATAGATTAGAGACTCCATTAGGGTTGAGTTTGGCAAAAGCATGGACTCGATGGGGAAAGGCCATCTCAAGGGTCAATGTGTCAGCCGAAGCAATTCAAAAGGCAGTGGATGAGACAATTAACCCAGATGTCTTTCGAATCGAAGTTCATTACATGCTCAACAGTGGATTTTTAAAGAAGGATACTCAATTACTTGATGATACAAAGATTTTATTGAAAGCTAAAATCCCAGTGGTCATTGTCCAAGGGAGACTTGACATGATGTGTCCAATGTCTGCAGCATGGGAATTACATAAAAGACTTCCAGGAACCTCGGAATTGTTTATAATTGACAATGCCGGTCATTCCTCTAAGGAGGCTGGGATCACTGCTAAATTAGTTGAAGTGTGTGATAGTGATAAGTTTATCCAAACATTCGAAAAGTAAACTAGTAAAAAATTGTTACGATTTTCCTCTTCATTTAACGTCAAACAGTTAAAAATTAAGTATTGACGGTTACTTACATATACATCAAAGATATTCAAGAGGAACCCTTAATAATTATTGATTAGAATAAAAAGTTATTAAATGCATTCGGCCATTAACTATTTAAGATAAAACCACAAATTAATTATAAAGAAGTAAAAAAAATC
The DNA here is from genome assembly GCA_034699765.1 of Xenyllodes armatus. Classification (NCBI taxonomy): domain Eukaryota; kingdom Metazoa; phylum Arthropoda; class Collembola; order Poduromorpha; family Odontellidae; genus Xenyllodes; species Xenyllodes armatus. The sequence goes on from JAQIYE010000843.1 coordinate 1,848, forward strand.
CAAAAAAGTTATTTGGTTTGTCATTAAAAGTTAAACTTGTGTTTATGGTAATTAAAGCGTAATCAGTGTTGAATCGACGTCAAGGTTCAGGTTCAGGGCCTTACAGGGTATACATAATAGGGCCTTATTGCTAAAGTTCAGTGGAGACTAATAAAAAGCGTTTACAAAATGACATGTTTTATATGCAATTAATCAAAAATCATACTAAAATAAATACAAAAGTGACCCTGACTGACCTTAATGCCATAAGATCTGATACAAATGGATCTCGCTGAACCTTATTAGCGTACTTTAAATACATATGTTGAGCGTTGTGCTCCTAGTGGGATGGATAGCTAAAACGTTCATTTCCTCAAACAGTCAATGCACACAAAAGTTTCTCCAGATGAATCTTCATACCTGTTTAGTAATTAATTAAATTTTAAACAGATATTTAAGGGATCATTGGATTTGGATTTCTAATTTGACCTCAAAGAATGTTAAAACAATCATGGATACATTAAACTTACGATGGGAGACAACAATCCTTACAAAACCCATTGGAACATTTACAACATGGATCCACATGACAAAGCCTCTTTTCACAAAAATGACAGGTCATCATGGGCCCTGGAGGTCGAAATCCACTTCGAGAACATGTCTCACAAATAGGAACAACAACAGTTGAAGGATTTCCAGGGAATTGTCGAGTCGTAACAGAAGAAGTTGAAGGGCCTTGTCTTTGACCAATCATTTCAACCTCCATCCCTCTTTCAATTCCAATCTCTCCAAGGTCAATGGCTCGGGTCAAATCGGCAACTTCATCTGAGGAAGGACTGGATAAAGATGAGAAGAAGGCTCGAGACCCAACTCTTAACCTTGCAAGTGTACTGGCTATAAAGACATAAAAGTATTAAAATGTCATTTACTATACTATAAATCGAAGGTCATTTTGGCTTTGGCATAATGGGTCATGGATGGGGCAAGGCAAAGTGAAGCAAGCAAGGGCTTCCCATAAAGGGACCTTCTTGGAAACTTAGTAGGCAATTTACAAAAACGCTTAATGGGGTTGACCAATAAATTTTCACTCTGAAAAATTAAGTTTTTGGGATTAAAAACGTATAACCTAAAAATTTAACTGATAATGATGAAATGTTTTAACTCCTCAGTTAACTTTTTTGGGGTCATGACCATGAGCTTGGACACGATGCTTAAGTAAAGAGGTGCCAATGAATGGGACTTGGAAATTGACTTTCTCTCGAAACATTTCATCAGTTTTTACGTTTTTAGGGGCAGGGGCCATCATTAGTCAAAAACCCTCATCACTCTTCTAAAAGTTGGGGTTTGGGGTCATGACCAAAATAACCATTAATAAGTGCAGCCTAAAAATCTTTGGGGTCACATTTCAGTCTCAAAACATTCCTGATGAAAACATCTTATCCATCTCACAATTTTATGGGGTCATGATGGATCTTTTGGGTCAAAGGTTAAAATGTCTCGAATGGGACTCCTACTTTTGTAATTTTCGTCAGTTTTGAGGGTCAGGTCCGAGGTCAAGCCAAGCCATGCATCAAAAAATCTATCCGTGTGTTGGTAGTTGGGCATGGGGCAAAGTGAAACAACTCACTCACCATAAATATTTTCAAGCTCGGATGAACTCTTGAGTTTTTTAGACTGGAGGACCAACCACGTGTCTTCATCCACTCGTCTCTTGGACCCTGGCATATTGCAAGAAAATATTTTGTACTATAAAACTAAAAGTTAAATTCGGTCCAATACAAATGGAGTCTCAACAACAACAATTGTCGGAACAATTTCTTGACCCTGGATTACCACCACCATTGGGCTTGAGGTCAGGGTCAGGAGGGGTCACTGTCACTAATAATAATCAAGAGGAAGACCTTCACCCCCAACTCCGTGACCAAATTATTGAGGATGGACTCTATGTGGTCCTCCAACGCGGGGATGGACAACTAGATCGAATCATTGAGTACAAATCCAATGAGTAAGGTGAAAATATATTAAGATTATAATTAGGATGATTAATTAGTTAATTGTAATTAACTAATTTTATGAGATGGAATGACCCGATGGAACACTTTTGTATGATCAAATATTATTTACCAATTTACAGGACGGTCAAGTATGGGAAAGGGACGTCACTCCAAGAAATTGAGCTTAAAAATGCCAATGGATTCCCATTTTACTCAACATTTAAAGTTAAAGTTTATCCTAGCTCAAATACAACAAGACTCAAAACCCCTCAAGGTCAATTATGTTATTTGGAACAAGTGTCAAGGTCAGATCCCTCGGCTGGATTTACTACAGGTAGCCTAACATATAAAAAGCTAATACAATCAACCATGCATATTTATGTAAATGTACCAGACCTATTGACCTGACCTTGACCTCTCTTCATAATTTTCATTTCGACAAAGCTATAGATTGCAGTACGAGTGGAAAGGACAATCGTGAACTATTGGATGATAACCTATCCCAACCCCTTGGAGCCACTGATATTGCTTGTCTTAGGGAAAAGGGTGCTTCAGGCCCAGAGATCCTTGACACACTCATTTCAAGGTCAAGAACCTTTGGAAAGAAAACTGAATTCTCACAAGAAAAGTACCTGAAGAAGAAAGAGAAACTTTATGGAGATACAATTGTGATTTTAAGACCAACCCTGAGCCTTGTCTCTGATTATTATTTTAAAAAGGATCCATCAAAAATATTGTAAGTTGAAAATGTTCACTTAAGATCTCAATTCTAAATAGTTTAGGAAATATTTTAATTTCTTGGGGTAAGCTGATCAAGGGATCACTTTAATTTCATTTTGTTTTCGCTTTACAGGAACATGCGACCAGATGCCCTAGCTCAAATGATATGTTATGCAAATGTTCATGCGAATGGGAATTATCTAGTCTATGAAACTGGGTGTTCAGGATTACTTGTTGCAGCAGTTTTACAAAAACTAGGAGGTTTAGGGACTCTACTTCATGTTCATGCTGGAAATACTCCTCAAAGGTAAGATCCAAGGATTAAAGTGAACAAAACAATAAAAAAAAACATCGTGACTGACTGATTGACAAGTTTCATTTCTATTTTTCAGACAGGCCCTGTTTTACTTGAATTTTACACAAGACCAACTTAAACCTCTGAGGAGTCTAGATGTATTTTACTTGATACGACCTATACCTAGTTCTTCTATGGATTCAGAATTGGGGTCATGGTCAAGACCCAGTACACCTAGCTTGCCTAAGATTTGTGAGGATTCAGATGAGCCTATCCCCAAGAAGGCTAAAACTTTAACTAGGGAGGATGACCCTCAAGAAACCCCTGAGAATAATGGCGTTAAAGAATCATTAAGAAGAAAAGAAGAACCAATTAGGAAGTCTACAGTAGGGAGTGTCAATAGGACGGAAAATGAAAATTCTGTAACTTTACTTAATACAACTAAATTTGATGGATTCCTGGTTTGTGCTCGTGAGCATCCCTTGACAATAGTTCAAAGACTACTTCCACATCTTGGATCATCCGCTCCCTTTGCAATATTTTGCCAACACCCTGAGGTTTGTTTTAAAACTTTCATACTATAACAAAGTTAACTTATGGCCCTCACAAATTTCACTAATAATTTCATTCCCTTTAATTTAGCCCCTGATTGAGTGTTACACATGGATAAAGGACTCAAATCTGGGAGTCAATTTAAACCTTGTTGAGAATTGGTTTCGAAATATTCAAATTGAAACCGAACGAACGCATCCTGAAATTAATATGAGTTCTAACGGTGGATATCTTTTATATGGGACTTCTATCAAGACATGACACGACTCAAAAATCTTAGTTTTATCCATAAATGCATGTATCATATATATAATCATTTTTAGTAAAAATTTAATATTTTATCACTTTTATCAATCATTACTCAGAAAATGAACTTTGGATAAGGTCTTTGACTATTGGATAGTAAGGATGAAATTCTGTTTGGCCCGTTGATGTAACAGACTGAACATAGGTTTCTAAACATTGGGTCAGAAGACTCATTTTCTCTTTCTCTGAATGTTCAACTAACCATCTTACGTACCTAGGGGTTGACCAGTTTTTAACAGTATTTGGACCTGGAATTTTCCCATTGGTTTTACTTATTAGGAGCAGGACGGCATAGCTATGAGGGACATATGATCCAATCAGATTTGAATTTTTGAACTCTTCTACATTCATTTGTAAAATATTTCTAAAGGCCCTTAAGAAGCGAAGGTCTTGAGGAACTTGACAAACTGGTGTTAAAGCTATCTCAAGGTGATTAAGGTCAATTAAGAGTTGTTTCTGGGCTTCTCTTCCAAGATTTTGTAGGATTGTAATATTGATGATTAATGAGCTAATGGTAAGGGTTGAAAGTTTAAGGGAGCTACAAATTACAAATAAATTAATACAATTAAAACCTAATCAATTGAAAGCTATTTTTTGGCTAGGGTCAGGTTAGAGTAAAAGTACTAACCACTTTTGTATGATTTCGTTGGATTTGTAAAGACTAAAATAATCTTTTCCCACTCGGGACAAAAAACTCGACAGCTCTCCCATGTAAAGTGAATACTCAGACACCCGAGAAGTTCTGGAATTGTTAAAATAAATAAGCTCATTAAATGAAGCCAAATTGAGAAAACTGTGATTGTAAATTAATTTAAGGCTTTTTTAAAGTTAAACTAACCTTTTGAAATTTTCTTGGTGAATCGTTAGAATAATTGCTTCGATTGACTCTCCAATTGCTTGAACTAAAGGACTCAAAATATTTCCCATCAGAATAAGAATGGGCTCCGAATTTTCGGGTGAAAGTTTGGATCTAAAGTGATCCAAAGTATTGGTCAACCGAGCATTCAGAACTTGAGAATCCGTTGCAGGACCTGAAATTGGTATCGCATTGCAGTTCAAACAGCATGCCTCTACACACAAACTATGAAATCACAAACTAAATTTAGTTGGACTTGTACTTACCGATTACTTGTGTAGCACTTCCATCATTACAAACCAACTGTTCTATTTTTACACAAAAGAGTTGGCATGTTTTGGTCACATTTCTAGCCATCAGCTTTTTCAGATGAGCATCCTCAACGTTGACCTCAGAGTTGATTGTTGATAATAAGCTGTCAATGTCTGCATTGGATGGGCAAGTGGCAGAGTCATAAGGTTTTGCCTTTGCAAATATATGATTGACACGGTCGAATAGTTTTGCCAGTGACTTTGAAAGGAAAGCCTTCTCAAAGCTTACGATAGTCGCACGGACCCCTGAAGAGATCCTGAGAAAGACAAAAAATCGATAAGGAAACACTAGTTTCATTCAATAGAAAATTACAATGGAATTTTAAAGAAAAGTTGTTTGGCACGAACCCTACAGAGATTTTAAGGTCAGAGCAATTATCAATTTGGCTTCCCAAAGATGTGATAATCCTCAAAAGTTTAGGGTATTCGTCTTCAAGCAGGGCCTTGATAAAATCTGAACTTTTTGGAATGGAACTAAAATATTGAGCAAGACTTTCCATCAACTTATTCCAAAACTTGGTCCAGACATCTTCATTCAGGAATGCTTCATAATACAGATTTGAATTCAAGTCCTTTCCGGATTTCATTACATGATACAAGAACTTAATCTTTGATGTTTGGGCCACTAATTTAGTTGTAAGTGTTTCCATATTTGTCCAGATTTGTTTCTTGCTTGAATTATTTCCCTTTGAATTAAGAGCTCGACCAGGTTGTCCCTTTCCAGTTGCAGGATTGTAGTCTGCCAGTTTTAGATTTAGACTTGCCTTTATATCATGATCCATTACTTTCTCAACATCAGTAAAGATTTTCTCAATTTTCCTTGAGAGGGTGTCTAGGTTAATGAAGATCTGTAATGAACTGGCGACCTGTTAATAAGTTAAAAAGATAAATATCATATCCTTCAAGGTTCATGATTAAGTTGACCCTTGGGGAACAATAGAAACCTCTCGTTTTGTCTATCAGTAATACCTGAGTATAGGACTTTTCATTCAATCCTTGCAGTAACATATTTTCAGTTTGCTTCTCGATATTTAAAGACAACGACTTAGATTTATCCTGGAACGGCTTCAATTTATCAAGTTTCGCTTCCTCACATAGTCGAGCTAAGAAAGATAAGACCAAAGCTGTTAAAAAACTTAAGATCCCACAATCCCAGCCAAGTTATTATGTTGACTCGCAAAATGGATAATTTTTTTCAAAATTCGAATGAAAATACCTATCTGAGTCAAATACTTTGCTACATCCGACAGATTAGTTTCTCCTTCAATCAACTCATCATACTTGAGAACTTCCTGAAAAAGGCTCACACACCTCCTTCCCTCATACATATGATCTAATTTCTCAACATGGAACTCCAAGGTCTTGTACTGATTGTCCAGGTTGGAACTAATTTTAGCTACACTGGATTGACATGTTTTAGTCCGAGCCAGTGTTTTGACCACAACATCATCCAGGAGTTCAACATTTGTTGTTTGAGCCAAAAGATCCGGATGAGAATGAGTTACAACATTATGAATCTCTGTGTCCACCTTTGAAATGTAAGATTGGAGTTCTGGTAATGACTTTTGTTCATAATTATCCAAGATGTCTGTAATTAAGGGAAAAAACAAATGACATGACCTTAACCTTTAGACTGACACAGCATTTTGTGTAGTGTAGGATTGAATAATAAGTGGTCGCATACGATAACATAGCCTAAAATAGTACATATTTGATATTAATAAATTAACTTACCATCAATTAAAGCATGGGCTGGGGCTGCCATTTCCTTATATGCCCTCCCGTGGCCTGTGGATCCTTTAAAGGTCAAGCCCTCTAACTGGGACGTCGTGACGTGTCACTGCCCTGAATCCAAGGAAAAGGGTCAAGGTCAGCAGGGCAGGCTACCGTGTTCAGTGCAAACAGCTCTTCTTCAATTGAAAACGCTAATAGATCTTATTCAAATATTTTGCAAAAATTTTGAACCAAAAACTGGACTGGACAGACAGACAGATCTCTAATTTGCAAAAATGTAAGATTTTTGCAAACAACAATATGTCAAATTCTCTTCCATTGATTTTACCGCGTGCCGCGGTACTTTTCTCGTTCTTTCCTGGATGGAATGTCTTAATAGAAATGAAATGTAAAATGTAATAAAGCAGAGCATATTCGAGCCAATTGAAATTTTTCTAAATCTTTTATATAAACGTTATGTACTGCTGACTAGTTTAGTGCGAACGGACGCCGAACACACTGAATCCATAAAACGGAATGAGTGCACAGCATGCCCTATTGCATAGTGTGTAAATATTTTCAGTAAAACTGATTCCGTAAAAAAGTAGGATTGGTTTCAACTTTTTACGGAATCAATTTTACTGAAAATTGCAATGCATTCTGTTTTCAGTTTGAACAGAATACTGAAGTATAAATATATAAGATTCCATACTGTTCATGTTCTGAGTGTTTGTTAACGTTAATGGTTTAGGTTTTTTTTTGAGTAAATACTTTCTTAATTATCTGAAACTTGTCTATCAAAAAGACTTTATGCAATGATCTCTGCTACTAATATAAACCAAAATAGCTCGACGGAAATAAGACAGGAATTAACTGTTAAGATGACTAATGACAATGCTGATGCTTCAAAAAATCAATTTATTTGAACTTTAACCATTCAAGGGAAATAAATTGATAAATGAAAAACACAAACAAGTTTTGATTTTTAACGGTAGGATTTCTGGTACCGGGCTCGTGCACCTGGACCTCCAAACTTTTTGGGCTCACAACGACGTGGGTCAGCAACCAAAAGACTCCTGTCGTACTGAGTCAAAATGTCCTTGATCTCTTTCTTTGATGCCTCATCAACATCTAAAGGAAATGAATATACAATTAAAAATTAGTAATCTGCTTACAATACAAACTTTCTAATGCTGTACTGCTGTAGATAGTAGATGCCTGGCTCATACGGAGCCAGAGCCAGAACCAACCAAGCAGTAACATTTGACATTAACTCGATTCAACTTGGTTCTGTAATAATTAAATAATTTGTAGTCCCGTTAGCTCTCTCTTACATTTCTGATAGTATGCAACGAGCGCCTTGGAAATTGCTTGACGAATTGCGTAGATCTGAGCCACATGACCACCACCTTTGACTCGAACACGTATGTCGACATCACTGAACCGATCCTTGTAGAAAATGAAAGAAAGTAAACAAACATTAGTAAATTATGTAGCCGCTTATTACATATATGCAGCAGCCGGCCGGGCAAGGCCACTGGGCACTGGCTACTGACATTTTTCAGTTATCACTTAAATCAGTATCTTCCCAAAATATCAAATCAAAATTAATTAACACTTACTTTCCCAAGTAAAAGGATTGGTTCCATCAACTTTGGTTGGAGGACTTGAGGTTGGAGGAGCTCAATGGGTCGTCCATTTACTTTCAAAAGACCTTTTCCATTCTTACAGTAGGCTACGGCTGTAGCAGTTTTCTACAACAAAAAAATTAACAAAATCCAACATAACTATACAATTCCATTCAACAACTAGTAATTATAATTAATTCCAAAATTATTAAACAATCCATTCATATTTTTACCTTTCTTCCAAAAACTTGAACAGATTGGATGTTACTCGTCTCCTTCTTGCTCTGCATCATCACTTAT
>JAQIYE010000844.1:0-10492 GCA_034699765.1 Xenyllodes armatus
GTCAAGGTCAAATGGGGCAAAGTGAGATTTCTTGCGTTTTCAATGCAGGAATGCATAAAGCGTTTACGCAGAACGTTTTTACGTTCAAAATTACATTTGACCTTTGCGTGACCTCAATCAAAGGTCAAGGTCAAGCGTTTTTCTCCATCGCAGACCATCTACTACACTCCGCTTATAGCGGTTTATTGAAATTCTCATCAAATAATTATAGCTCCTCACCTTAGATTTCAAACGAAAGTACACGCTTTTAAGTAAGCATTTTTATATAAAAGTTGCTTTTAGTTTTAGTACATTTTTGTAGCAAAAACTTGCAAAATCACACATTGTTCCATTATGCAAAGGTTCTTCGTTTAAGTATTTGAAATTGTACGAAATGCAAAATTTTACCTTTCCCAGCCTCTAGAGTCCAAAAGCATGACCCCAGGATAAAACGATAAATAAGGATCTCCTGTGTGATAATGAATTTTTTAACATGTTTGATTTCGAGTTGCTCCTTTCTGATTCATACATTTTCATATTTCATTTCCCCTACGAAATGAATATATAAAAAATACGCGTATGGATGGTTTGGAAATTGAAGTCTCATAAATTAATTTTCTGTCTTAACTTTCCTAAATGGCTAAACCTTCTAAAAAATGCCCAACTTTGCCGATTCCACTTGACTATGACCTTTAAAATCCTAAAATGTATTGAAGCCTACTTTATTACTTAAGTTAGTCCAGTCAATACTTTTGTGTCTTTGTTGGGAACAAGGTTGGGAAGTGGAAGTCTCTAATGGGTTAGTAGGACCCTGTTCCTCTCCTCATCCAGTTCATGGGCACATGCATCAATGAAGTGCTTTGACCTCCACAACAACCTTTCATTTTGACCCACACAAGATTCAAGTCCAACAAAAGAACCAGTTGGTCAGGGTCAAGGTCAACTGTATTTACGTGGTGTGGACTCTTCATTAAAATTTTTTTACATTTCAAATGGCCATTGCCATTTATTTGACTTGAGTCTGGGGCACGCTGAGACATTTCCAGTCCTCGCATCCGTCCACCTCCGAATCCCAAGAGGGTCTCCGCGTGCCTTCCCCCCAAAGTCCATAGCTAAATCCAAGCAAAACTCGCCATAACACTCGAATTTGCCTGTTGGTCCACACTGAACATTTGTGTTTAACTAATGTAAAATCTTCCTACCTAAGAAATGACAAAAAGTTTTAGTGACCTTTTACAAAAAGTCCTTCTTAATTAGGAGCATATATAAACACAGCAAAGAGAATTTTAGCATCTTTTCTATTTGGATTTAGACTTTGAAATTGCACTTAACGACATATGAATTTCGGTAACCTTTAAAAAGTGGCTTTTAGTAACTCATTCATTAATTAGTATATGACCCTTCATCCAAACAAGCATGTAAGGATCAAACAACCTTGGAACCAGTTTTCATTCGGTTGTATTACTTCCGGTGTTTAATGCACTTGGGCCTTAATAAAATAACCAATATTACCACAAAATGAAGTTTTGAAAATGTTTGGAAATATTTACCTAAAAAGATGAATTTGCATTTTCTAAGTGGGTTCTACACAAATGAAAATATTTAGATCAATAGCACCTAAATGAATTTATATATGCACGGAGTTTGTTATTCCGTTGGCACGTTGGCAGTAATTTACAATCAGAGGACTTTATTGAGTGAAAATTAACTGGTCCCAATCCCAATTTAAAGTTATGCTTTAATTACATTGCTTTATTGTTTAAGAAATAATATTTCTGAAATATCCTCCACATCATGAGTTGCTCCTTTCATAAATCTTTAGAAAGAATCTCCAAGAAAGAACTGAGCCAAAGCAATAATTGGAACGCCACTTGGAATTTTTGGAAAATCACCTCCAGACCCCGCGATGTCAAAATGGGAGTACTTAAGGGGATGCTTACTTCCCTTTCCATGCTAGAACCAAAGTAATAAAGAATTTTATTTGATTTGGTGCGTTGCAATTTAATATCCCAACCATAAGAAATTCTGAATGTAGCGTAAATGAGTGAGGAGCTTACCTCAATTAGTCCTGACGCCTCAATCATGAAAGCAGCTGGAAATTGATGTCCACGAGGAGTCCGAGACGACGGGGCATTATTACACTGCAGTATATCAGCGTCGCCATCGCTTGCGCCTGTACAAATGTATGTTGTATATAATTATTGTTACATGCCTTCTGGTTCGTACACTATTATATAAATGATAATGATATTGACACCGAATACCGCTTTAAACGTACATTTGATGAAATCATAGTCTTCACGTCTGATTGTGCTTATCTCAATCATGTCCCCAAGTTGTTCACCAGCCCTTTGGAGATTTTGTGCAAATTGTTGAGCATGAGCTGGGCCATTATCCATGACAGCCTTAAAATATGTAAAAAAAATAAATAAAATGGTTTAGTTTTTGTTCAGGAAATAGAATCATTCATTACCGTTACTTAAACGAATTTAATCACACAAGTCATTTTGAAACTCCTACACTCACCGAATAACCTCCAACCGCAAGGCAAGCATGTCCAGTTAAAGTAGCGATTGTCATTAGGTGCGGATTGATTTCCTGTAGTGCCAACTCTTTCAACTTGAATCACAGAGAAATAAAAAATCACTACATATCATTTGAACAAAAACTAAATTGTTCATTAAGTAACCCTAATTCAACAATTATTACTTTGCACAAAACGTCAGTCATAACCATACGACCCTCAGCATCCGTATTCCCGATTCGAACCTTCACTCCAGCTCGGCTGTAATATAAAAAAGGGTATATGAACTTGAATAATTGATCGCTCAACAACTAACTTCAAAAAGTTATAGTACTACAAAATAAATAAAATACCTTATGATTACTTCATCAGCCACATAACATTCCTCGCCAACTGAATTTCTGGCAACTGCCAAACCTCCAATGGCCTTAATCCCAGCTGGTTTAGTTAATTGCAGCACCTTATGTTTATTCAATTCAATTGTTTAGCTTTCCACCAAACATTTTGTAATTGCAACTGGGACACTAATATTAATTTTCACTTTATTGCAACCAACCTGGAAGAATCCAGCAACAGCAGCAGCTCCACACTTGTCCCTTGACATGCCCTGTTAACAATTTTTAGTCGTGTAGTACTCATACATTGGAAGCTAAATTATACACAATACAATTATCAACTTAAATGTTGAAACTGAACATTCCTAAAAGCATACCGCCATAATTCCACCAGCTTTGATATCCGCACCACCTGTATCATAGGTAATGCCCTTTCCGACTGGCATAATTGTTTGAGTTATGGGTCCTTCCCCTTCGTACTTGAGGAAAATGATTTGGCCGTTATGCCGAGGTACGGCTAAGAAGAAAATGCAAATGATTCATAACGACAAAGAGTACGCAACTAATAATTATTCAACGCTTAAAGAATTCAAACTACCACTAGCAGCTCTATTAACAGCAGCAAAGAGTGGATAACTTTTCTCAAATTCTTCCTTCTGGTTAATGACCTCCACAGTCACTTTAGTATTAGCAAACAGTTCTTGGACATATCCGGCAAATTTGGGAGGAGACATTCTTTCTGGATCTCCGCCTCCAAGGTCTCTTGCAACGAAGCTACAATAGTGTCACTGATATTACTAACAATGTAATTTGACCAGCTTCAAATAATTTTAAGCGAATGACTTACCGGCCAGCCTCTAGCACTGTAGCTTTTTGAATTATCGTATGAATTTCACTTTCAAGTGCTCCATATACAGCCAACTCGGGTATCTTTGCTGCTTTCTCAGGAGAACTTTCACGCATTTGGAGAGGCTGCAAAAATGAGTAATTTTAAGGGCAAGTATAGTATACAAGTGCTATTTTAGAGGTGGGACCATCATGACCGAGTCAGTCATGGGCAGTACATGCGCATTGCTATACTGCTATGCTATTAAGTCCAATTCTAAAATGTTTAATGAGGCAGCAATAAAAATATTATAATTTTGATAGCTGGTTTCATACCACATAAAGAGCTTCAAGGGCGCCGAGAACTCCAGCAAGAACCGAGTGTGGATAAATAGTAGATGGTACTACTGTTAAGACTGGACGTTTTGACCCTGCATCCAAAGCCCTGAAAAATTTGCAACACTAATTGTAAGAATGAACAATTCAAAAACATAAAAAATATTTAATATTTATTTTTTCGGGAGTACCTCTTGATCCCCTTATTCGCTGCATCAGCGTATCTTCGAACATCATCGAAATCCCGGTCCAGTGGTCCCGTTGGAGCGAACACAATTCTCCCTCCATTATATCCAGGGACCAAGCATCCTGTCTTGTTGACTGTGTTATCAATCTACAGAAAACATATTGTTAAAATTATTAATACAAAAGTCATCCAATAAAATACTAGCATTGCAAAACATGAGGTTAATCCCTACCGCTTGTAAAGGAGCCAGAAATTTTTCCAGTTGTTGATTAAAATCACGAACATTCGTCAAATTCTCCGCAACCAGGACCACACAGTCATAGTCCTTGAGCGTAAAGTCAGTTGTACCTTTCATTTTATATGGAAGCCTATAAAATTCAATTTAGAATTATTAATAAATTGTGAAACTATAACATAGCAGAAAATCCCCAAAGGCTTATTAATTATTTACAATACAAAATTAATTATTTATTACACAGCTTACATTTTTCCAGAATTTGCCATAGCTGAGTTGTGTGCGGCACTGCTCTGAAAGCGTTGAGTTCTTTGCGTAAAAATTATAACTCCTGAAACAAATCTGTAATTCAAATCAGAACTTATATAAAATCAGTTTGCTAATAGAAATATTTAAAATATGTACGAGTATGTATGCCACTAGAATGCTCTCATTGAGACTGGGCATTTGTCATTCCATTATATAATTGACGTGTTTCTTGCTAAATGTACAGAAATTACACATATTTGCTTGCAAGTGAATGCGTTGTCTTATCATGTTATTTTAGGTGATTACCACTTACAATTAGTCAATTTGAAGAGAAGAGACATACAGAATTTTGATTGAAGTTGTCCGAAGTGGGTTGTAATTGTAAAGCTAAAAGCTTTCGATTCCACTAACAAATATAAGTGACAATTGTCAAATATAAAAATATATGAACGGAACAATCCAAAATTTCAGCATTTGTTATAATATTTGATTTTGGAAAAATGTACTGGTGAATCTCCACCAATATATATATTAAAATATTTGCCGATTTAAAAATGTCAAAGTACAATGCATATTGTTTATATCCTAGACCCTCTTTGTACTTGATATGATAAGTCAGGTAAAAAGCCGATAAAGATAATTAAGAGATAGGTAAATGAGCAAGAGCAAAGAGCAATGGGTCAGGGTCAGGGTCCGCTCTGGAGCCGAAACGAGATGCAAAAATGATTTACAATGGCTTGTTGAGGATGGAAATAGAATTAAATGAAGTCGAGCCGTACAAGTACTGGTCCAGTGGCAAAATCCTGTCATTTTAGCTTTTCGACCTTTTAATACCGTTAATATGATATGTATTTTATGTCTTATGTATGTAGTAATTAGTAAATATCCCATTCCATCCCCGTCCATACATATGCCATATTTTAAATATTTGTAAAAGTCAAATGAAACAGATAGGTCACTCACATCCTTATGAGCCATATATCTACAAGTTAGCATAATTACAAAATAAGCACCCATTATTATTACCTCTCTTGGGGATGGAATGTGAGCCTGGTGATTAGTCTCAGGGTCCAATTGGTAGTAACTGAAATAGCCAGGTCCACTACCAATAATCACCAGTTACTTGTCACTCACCAAAAAATCAAATCAAGTAGGGTGTCAGTTGACCTCCAGCAGTCCAGCCCACGCCCACCAGTCACCAGTTGTTAACCAAGACAGTATAGTGTCCACAGTCCGTGGAGATGTTGATGGGTGTTGTCTGTTGACTTTGTAATTGTGAATTCTGCTAAATGAAGGACGTGGAAGGGAGATGAATTGGATGATGATGTGACAAGTTGTGAATTACTTGATAAAATCCAATTTATATCAATACAACTGAAAGTGTTAATAGTTATACAACTAATAATTAAATGGTTGGTTAAGGAGAAGAATATATGACGATTTTTATTTAATTTCTTTAAAAGCTCAAAGACAATCCCGGGGACTCACTCATACAATACAACACAAAAGTCCAAAGCCAAAAAAAAACACCACAAGTTCTTGCGAGGCGAGGGAACAAAGGAATATTATGGAACTCATTGCATTGCGGATAGCCGATGAAAAAATATATTTTGATCTTTAAAAAATGAAGGGATTATATTTTGTACGAGTTTTAGCTCATTTATAACAGAATCATGTACATGGAAATCATGGTACTTTGACTTTAATGACTTAATTGGGATTAGACAGGAGGCTAAGGAGGTTTAAGTATACTATCAAATCGTAGTAATGTAATGAGTAGCATGATTATTGGTCTAATAATCCATCGCTTAATTTGACGACTAGTTATTATATCATCGCGACTCCCATGTAATAACTAAATTGTTTGGTATTTCTGTAAATTAAAATTGTCTGAGCTTATTGTTTACTAGTGAAATTTGACCTCGCCCCCGAACGCCACTTTTGTCCATATGCGAGTCGATACATTTAAATAACGGTAGAAAGTCAATCGAACAAAATTTTGATCCATAAACATTATGGTCAAAAATCTACATATATTACAATTAACAGAGTAGCGTAGCGAGTCAGTATTAAAGGACGCTATGGAGCTGGAGAGGCATATGATTGAGAATATTGAGATGAAGGAGGGACACTAGCTGAAAATTAAGATAAATTTGCAAGCACGAAATTCCTTAAATGCCTCAGATTATCAGTAGGTAGAACTAGGATGAGACTTTAAGTTCTGTCATGAATTTAATTTGGGGGACTCACTCGAGGACTTCAAAAAAGACTCAAAGTCAAAGATATATAAGGGCATTTTGTAGTTCAAGCTCAGGAAACTGCTTAAGGTTAAAACAGCAGTAGTATAGTAAACGTCACAGAAAATCACAAAATATATGTTAATTCGGGCCAATTCGAATTGGAGTGAAAATGTATCGGAGTGGATACTTATTAAATTGCGAGAGCATATGTGCAATTTTATTATTCATCTTATATTGGAAAAATTCAAAAATGGACAAACAGTTAAATCAAAATCATTAACCATACATATCATGCATGTGCAAGGCTCTAAGAATGAGAACTAGGGTTGGATAAATAGACAGACAGACGTGGGAAGTTCCCATAATGAAAGTGTTCCGCTTTTAATATGAAGGGCACCAAGCATTATATCAGCAGCATCCGCAATCAGTATATTTTTATCCAGCCATCATTATATTATATCATCATCCATTCATCAGAGCATATCCCAAGCCAAAGCCAAAAAATCTCAACGACGCCATCCCATCCCATCCCATATGCAATGCAATGTAAAGAAAGAGTCCTCGTTTTTTCCCTTGAGGAAACGTCAACTTTGCATTTTACATGTATTCAGTTATCTCAATTCTGTGGATTGTGGATGATGATGATGATGTATATATTGAGTTGAGGGTACACCTGGCTGAAGACTCAACTTTTTATTCTCCTCTGCTGTCTGACCTCGACCTGACCTGTGTCTTGATCTGGCCTGACCCACTTAAATTGACCTGAATATTTAATTTATTGTCAAACGACCAATTACTGTACGGCGCGGCCACGAGAACAAGCAAGAGGGCAAGAAATTGTAGATCGAGGGAAGTGATAATAAAATCCAATTGGAGAACAATGGAGGGGGAGGCAGAGGCATGGGGAGGTGACCTGGGGTTTGGCGACATTGATGAGGCACGGATTAATTTGGATCTAACCTCTGAAGAAATCAGGTAAGACAATGATATCTAATTAATTATATTCCAACATCCATCCATCCATGCTGTATGTAAATACATGTCGAAATTCAGAAATTTTTTTTTTGTAATCTAGCCTATAATATAGCGTCCGAACTAAATTAATTACATGTTTGATTATTAAATATTTTCAGGAGATTGGCCACAGGGAGTGAGGGAATATTTTTCTCCTTCAATGACACTGCTGCAGCCTTGCTTCCTGACGACGAAGGGCTCATTGATGAGGAATGCATTCCTGAATTGAGTGAGACTGAACAGCTCTTCTTAAAAGAACAAGCTCTGAAGGAAGCTTGTGATTTGGCTAAACCTTCTCCACCCCTCAAGGATATCATGGAAAAATTGACAAATGTGACGGATGATGGTGGAGTTAAGAAAATGGTAATTCTGGATTTGGAACTTTCATTTAGTTAAGTGGTGGCATGACCATCCAGTGGATTGTTTACAAGAGTTGAATTTGAGCGCATCTCACCTTTATTGTTATGATTTCTTTTGTTTAGGTACTCAAAAATGGGACCGGAGTAACGGTCCCTGCTGGATCGAAGGTGTTTGTCCATTATGTTGGATTTGCAAATGAATCTTCACAATGTTTTGACTCAACACTTTTTCGAAAGCGAACACATACTATACGCTTGGATGAGGAAGGATCTTGTCTTGTTGGACTTCGCTTGGGTCTAGGTACGATGGAATACCGAGAGGTTGCTCGATTTGTGATTCAACCACGGTACGGATTTGGTGACCTTGGAATTCCCCCACGCGTTCCTCCAGGTAAGTTTATGTTAAATGGAAGTCAAAATGAGAGTGACTCTTGTTATTTTACTTATAGTATTGGCGCTTCAAAAATTTTTTAGGTGCAACACTGATTTTCCATGTTGCTCTCGTCCGTTTCGACAGTCCAGAAAAGCTTAAGCAAATCATGTACATGCCAGTAGAAGAGAGGAATCAGCAGCCATTCAAAGAGATTCTGGAAAGTGTGAAGGCTATTCAAATGGATGGAAATACGATCTATTATCAAAATAATTATCAAGCAGCCATTAGGAAGTAAGCATGTTCAAAACTTATTAATGCTGTTTCAATTACTCAGATTAATTGTCCAAATCTAACCTGACCCTCGAACTTTCTGAAACAGGTACCGAAAGGCAGCTGAAATCTTGGAGTCTTTCTCCGCTTTTCAGAATGAGTATGACAATCTTGAGCGTGACCAAAATGTAGCTTCTTTGTATCTTAACATGGCTCAATGTTACTTGAAACAGAACAAACCGGAACAAGCGTGTCAGTGTTGCAAGAATGCCCTTGCCGCAAAATGTATGGAACATGCACAAAAAATCTATTATCGGTAATATGTCTTTAGCAATAAAGGTTAATATTGATTAATTGCCCAATCATACACGTAAACCCCCTATAGGTGTGATATGCGTCGCACCCCCGCAGAAGCGCATTTTTGGCGCATAGGGGGTCACACAAGGCTATATAAAGTATAGGGACGCACCCCCTTTCATACCCTTACCCCCCTTTTGACTAAAATTTCATTTAAACGCACCCCCTAGCGGGTAGGGCGGGGTTACGTGTTTACGTGTATGTGCCCAATTATAATACGCTTTATTGATGGTAGTGAAAAGCTTGTGAACTATTCATTTTTTGTAGGTTTGCCCAGGCAAAGCATATGCTGGAGGACCATGTTGGCGCTCTGGATTTGCTTTGCAAAGCTCGTCAGTTCGGGAAGAAGTACATAGAAGATATTCGTGTTTTGGATGAAAAGGTAACACGTCAACTTTTATCTAAAACACAGAAATTCTTCGCATGCTTTCGGCAGAATAACTAAATAACTGCTATTTACATTTCAGTGTAGAGCAGGAGTGGTTAAACAAAACGAAATCTATCGAAACATGTTTAAAGATAAGCCACAGAAGCCACCACCAGTGAAGCTACAGCCATCTGAGGATGAATATTTTAAGATGCAGGAAAGCGAGAAACAGGAAAGGGAGAAACAAGAACAAGCTTCATCCGATCAAAAGGAACAAGCCCTTGAGGACAAAATGGGTAACCTCAAAGTCACTGAGCCTGAGAAGTAATTGTAACCGAAGGAGCACCGGACTAATATATTTCACTTGACAAAGTAGTACATACATCTGACATCGCTTCGCTATAAGCGTCAATGGATTTCTTTATTAACAATTTCCAACATTTTTTCTCATGTTTTTTGTATTTGTTAATGACCTCAAACCAAATAGTACTACCAAACTGTACACTGTAGTAAATTTTGTAGTATAATACTTCCAGTTAAACCATTTAATAGCTCTCTCAATTCAATAGTTTTTTATTAAGATGTGACAATCGCATATAACATGGTTAACACGTTGTTTCCAATACAAGGTCACATCCGAAGATATAAGATAACACTAAATATAATACTAATAAATATCAATAGTCAATTATAACATATTCAAATATAGTATTTGTGTTTTAGTGAATTATACGGGAGGAAGGGTACTCAAATTCGGGATGAAATTGATATTATTCAACTAAAGAGTTTTTACATGTCCTTGGTTCCCTTTTGTATGAAAAATGATATAGTAACTCTGAAGA
>JAQIYE010000845.1:0-10488 GCA_034699765.1 Xenyllodes armatus
GCACAATTTTTTACTGAGTTCCAGTATGGTTGGATCGAATGCTAAATATTCATGAGGTGGGAGAACAAGGTGAGACCAACAAGTGTTTCCTCAGAGGTCATCACGAGTCATGAAGACCATTTTGCACATTGTACTTTTACAAAAGCTGATCTTTTACTGCTAAACTGTCTAGTGTTTAATTTTGTTTAGAAGATTTTTGAGATATCCAACCAATTACTATAATTGAATTACCAATTAATTCTCTTCAGAAGTGGAGACGATGAAACCCTACAATTAAATGTCAGAGTGTCAGAGCAGTTCAAGACTCTGAATTAACATTAACATCCGTTGGAGGAACAACTTAAACGAAAAAGTCACAATTTTGGCAAGGGTCCTTAAGGAACCTATAATCAATGAGCCGGTCTCCCTCACGTACCTGTCACATTCCTTCCATGGGTCGTGACATTGTAATTAAAATTTTTGAAAACCAAAATTCTCTCACAAGTTCAATTCAATCTCAAAATCTTATAGCTTCCAACAATAATGGAATGTCAAAGTAAAGTTGTTAGTTCTTAAGTTAATGGAAACTGTAATAACTCACTTGGATGCTCCTGATCCAGTAAATTAAAATGTACAAAAGAACATGTCATGAAAAGTTTTCAACTGTATTTGGTCCAGGTCCAGTTTCTCATTGAGTCTCAAGGAGATCAGTTGAGCATAAGGAATCAAACTGGTTTAATAGTTTAGACTAATCCATTTGGAAGCTCCATATAAAATTATTACATTTCATTATTGAAAACTTTCCTGTTTGACCTTCCGTCCAACGACAATTTAATACAAAAAAACAATACAATTATCACTTAAGAATGAGAATCCTTGATTTGATTGACAGTTTGTTATTTGGTGAATTACAATTCAAACAACTTTTTTTCAAAAGTCAAATGTCTCACCGGCACTCAAATTGAGAACAACTCATGGGACTCCACTACAAATACAATTCAATTTGGGATGTTGACTGAAACTTCAAATTTTTTTTTTACAGCTTTAGGTTTTATATCAGCGGATATTTGGTAATTAACACAAATTAGTGTTTTCCAGCCTACTGGGTAATGTGAGAATTTGTCACCTTAGAATGATCTCAATTCACTCATAGATTTACCGGAACCTGTAGATCACCACCTTTTCCTTTGTTCTTCAAATGAGATGGGGATGATGAGTGAGTGAATGAGTGATAGACAAGTAGGACTTTCAACAAAATTCTCGGATTCAGATCAGAGGAAGTTCACTTTTGGGAACTTTAGGATCTGGGATCTCTGGTTCGGATCCCCTAATATTGCTCATTGTTTATAGTTGGTTGGGTCAGGTTGGAACTAAAGGCTCGAGGATGTTCTAGTAAAAGTAAGGGGGATGAAAATTAAACGCAGAGAGAATTCCGGATCAGTCCTTTCATCCTTCCTTGCTGGATCCCATGAATGAGTCTTCATTTGAAAAGCGTTTGAACTTGTTTGCTTTTTTGAGCCTTCAGGAGGAGCCCCAGAGTCAAGTCAAAGTCAGTTGGAACTTGAAGTTTTTTTGGAGAGTTTTTAGTTCCGGCTCCCGGGCCGGTATCGTATCATACCTTGCAGCCCTGCAACCACAAACAATACAAATCCCATGCTTCAGTTCAACTTGGGCTTTTTTAGACTTTTAGAAAGGAGGAGGATATGGTGGGAGGAGGAGGCTTTGGGACATTAGAGGAGGGATACTTGGTGGTATAGAGTCAAGGAAGGTTCATCTTTGGATTAACGTTTGTGATAATGCGAAAGCTTATTTTCTTTGAGTCCCAGCAATGTAGAGGCAGTTGAGAAAATTAAGTTAAATGTCATTTCAATCTTGAACAGGAGAAAACCGTAAAACCTTACACCTAACCTTAAAGTTCCAATTATTTTTAGCATAGCGTGTGCAATTTTGATGACGGAATGCTTGCAATAGCGAAATCTTGAAAATGAGTTCGCTTTCGATTTTCGCCTTCTATCCATACATTAGTCAGGTGACGTCCAGCATACGTTTCAAGGATTTTTATTTCAAGCGTATGTATGCAGATTTGTGCTGCTTCGCTGCTTGCATGGAGTCCAGTGGGTAATGTGTAACCCAGAACGCCTGCTTTTAACAAAGTCTCACCTGTTACAAAATACAGAAAATTCTGTCCATCCAAGACTTCCCACTAAAATTAGTGTTGAAGAAAACATTAGTTGGAGGAAGTCATAACCATTCACTTTAATAGACCCAGTTCTGTGTCCTCCATCTGTGATCAGTAGTGAGATTAACATTGTAGCATTGTTGTTGAGTGACTGAAAATGACATTAAGCTCCAGATTCCACATGGATTTGGATAGTGATTGAGACAGTTATTTCCTCGATGATAACCATTAATTAAATCAAGCAGATTTATAATCTGTACTCTGATTACTGATAAACACCTGCAGGGATAGATAAATTTAAGTCTTTTTTAAATGTATTTCTGTCAACTAAAAATTCAATGTGGTGAGTTGGGAGAATGCCAAAACTTTAGTGTTAGAAGTAAAGTTTTTAATAAAGTTGTTTTGATCATACAACAAACACATTTAAGATATCACGAAAACATGGTATACATTTTCGGATCAATTCAAAATCCGGGGATTTTGTGTTTTATTTCAAAGGGGGAAGGCTAGTGGGAGGGTCAAATTCACATATCTCACATTTTACAAACTTTGATCATATCTTATAACCAGAAGAAACCCCTTCAGAAGGATCGTAAAGCAATTCACAAATTAATAGCTTCTTTTTTAAATCCTTTGAAATTACTGTAGTACTAGTGAGTTACTGAGAAATCTTGTTGATATTCATGTCTCGTGTTTATTCTTTCTTGAACAATGCGAAGTATTTTACCCATTCATTTTTCAAAGTTTAACACCAAAGATCATCTTAATCTTAATGATGTTCTTGGGTGAGCAAAGAAATTAAAGTCTTGGTTGAAATTTCACTAAATTGTGATTTGTAACACAATTAAATTTACATACAGTTTTAGTTTTGCACTATAACATTTTGAAGTTTCTATTAAGGATTCTTCACTTTTCAAGTTTGCGTAAATATCAAATTTGTCTTAAATTAAACGTTCAAACTTTTAAAATAAAATAAGTTTAAAAGTTTTACTAAAATATTTGCATTTGCATCTACTATAAAGCTCAAAGTGGGCTTTATTAAATATTTGACATGGATCTGACCAGGTCCCATAAAATTGATCGACCGCTCATGTACAAGTGATTTGTAAATGAATTTCCTGGCATTAAGTCTACTTAGGATTTCAAATCACGTTGGAATATTATGAATGATGACCCCATATGAAGTGTTCATAGAATTTATGAATGAGGCAAGTCGGGAGGTTCGATTGTCGAAATGACCCTTGATTAATTGCTATACTCATCGTCAGTAGAGTCCTCACTTACAACCACAAACATTACTAAAAATATTATGAATGGATGGTCCATTCTAAGAAATGAATTGCAAGCCAAGTATCATGGATGGTGGAGAAAGTTACGCACGTCCATACTTAATTTTTTTTTATATTGATGCTTTCATAAAATTCAATTCCCCATATTAAAAATTCGAGACAATTTGATTTATAAAATTTTTCGTATTGACATTTTAATTTAACTAAACTTTTATTTGTGAGTCTGATTTCAGGATTGGATTTCATCCCTCTAAAATTAGTCGTTTTCGTCTAGTATTTGTTGGTGGAAAATTATGGTATAAAGATCAGCAGAGGATATTATGCATCACTTGTCTTGGATCAAACCTCCTATGCAGTACATCGTTACATGAAAATTAACAGTAAGTAGAAAACTTTGGTGTCGATGTACAAAATTGTAAACAAAGACATAGATATGCTGAAGACAATCATTGTACTTGTATTGCAACGGGTAAGGGGCCCTTAGCCCCGAAAGAACCCTTTTAAAGTTGTCAAGTCATCTCTTTGACTTTTGACCAAGCCCTTTTTGTATTGTAAAATATTTCTCTGTCGGATCCAACCCTCAATTCATCATGCCCTCCTCTTGAGGTCCAAAAGAGATCCATCTCTCAGTTATTTATACACATATTTTATATTTATAGTGACACACAACATATGTATTTAAGTACAGATAATCATAATTTGTATTTGAGCCATGTTTCCTGGCACGTTCCGATTAATAAAATGATAAAAATCCATGATTGACAACAAGTATAAATCTTTTGATAGGTTCAAAACATTTACAAATAACTTTTCAGAAATTTACATGTGTTTTTACCCTTGTGTATCAGTGATTTAGTAAGGAGGAAGAAGAGGGATCATCATCATGATCGATGGAATGGATTGGATAAAATTTTCTAAATTGGCTCCTTGTTTTTAGCCGACAAGTGTATTGTTTACAATGGAAGTACTAGTCTTTTTATACGCTCAACCTGAGGATATTTTGGCAAAATTAAGAGTCCTCGTATCTTATTAAAGAAAGATGAGAATTCTGTTTGTGAAATAAACAGGAAATTTTAACCGCATGTAAAGATTTTAAACCATTTTAAACCCAAATGCAAATAATATTTTACGTCGTATTTTTCCAGCAATTTTGTAAATAGGGAAAAAATTTCCCTGACCCTTTTTTACATCAAAAGTATGTATAATTTAAGAAGCTCTCTTCCTAGCTCTGCAATAGAAAGATCCTTTTACTGAGACGTGAGACCAGCAGACTAACCCTTAGAGAGCGCTTAAGGGTTTCTTTATTCACCTTCCTTCATTTGAATCCCTTTTCGAAATTATATGATTTTATAAATGTAGCTGACTAATATGAATACATTTGGGAACATCTGACATAACTAATTTATGTTCAGGATGAGAACCGGATCAATCATATAATTGACCAGATCCAGAATCCAGAGAGTAGCCTGGCCTGGCTATTATTATTTACAAAAAAAAAATAAGTTTAGGAAATGTTGGAAACCTCCTCAGGTTTCCAATTTTCAACTCTGTTTTTATTTTTATGTTCGAATCCAGTTTCAGACTGACTGACCATCTTGTGTTTAACTCTCACCTTCTTCCTAAAATGCGGTTAAATAGTTAAACAAAGGGGAAGGCCAGATCCGGATGCATGTTTACAATCGTTCCAGGGAAAGAAATGATAAAAAAATCTTTTAAAAAGTGTATGATTGTTAATAATACTTTTAAGGGAAATATGAAGGCTGACCACAGGGTTGATGTTGATGATGCTAATGCCAAGTTACATAATGGGAATTGGAGAATCCTAATTCTTTCTTTCTTTCAAAACTAACTCATCCGGTTTTTATATTGTTTTATGAACTTTCAAGTCATTTCCATTTCCATGAGTTGGATTTTTTCTCTCCTCCTCCTCCTTCATTTATTGAACGGAAAATAAAAATCGGACAGGAAGCGGGGCTAATTAAGAGAAAGTTAATGGATACAGTCAGTCAGTCAGATTGGTCTCTCGTCAGCAGGTAATTTAGTGTTGGTGGTAAAACAATGATCGGATGACCCATCTACTCCTGTACGTTTTTAACGGAAATGAATGAGAATTGGTCAGACATGCACTTAAAGATTTTAGAACCATAAAATTAATTCAATGAAACAGAAAAAAATGATTTCCAGCTCGTTTTACATATTCATTTACGAACAAGCACAAAACATGCAACTAATACAATATATTCAGGGTGATGGAAACAGTTTAAATTTTTAGCTTAAAACGGCGTATTAGTGGTGAGTCAAAGCTTGGAAACCTCAATCTTTACTCAAGTTTTATAAAATTTATATCGACACTTCATTTTGAAAAATGAGAATTTGGCATACCTATCGGTTGTTTGTTCAGCAAATACGGATGCTTAATGTATTTGTCCTAATTTTCAAGTTCAAGTCCAACGTATTCAGTCTGTGAGCTTTAAAAGCTTTGGTTACATTTAACCACATTAATGTGACAAATAGCAACAACTTTTTTGCGAAACTGTTTTTCAGTCCACTTGTCTAAACAAATTGCATTCCATGTAGAAGTTTTTATTGTAGGATAATTGATATGAAATAAACTCTACGATTGATTTAAACGTTTTAAAATCAACCTTGATTTCAATTAACTCAAAATAAAAGTTTAATTCTGATTCTTGCTCTCATCAGTCTAATAAAATGAGCTTTAGAAGACATTTAAATGTCAAAAGTTTGATATCTGTTGGGTTAACCGTATTTTCACTATTATGGGGCAACACGATATTAATTGATTCAGCTTCAGCTCAGGATTTGACCCCGATTGATCAAATCGTGAATGGAGCTTTGAGTAGGTGGTGGAATCTAACTGATGCTGAAAGACTCGTTGAGAATTTGCAAACTTTGTGCAATGGGACAACTGTGGCTGAATCTGGTCAACCTGGTCCAGGTCAAGACATTCAAAAATGTACTTCCTTTTCAAATTCAAGTGTAAGAAAAAACCATTAAATGGTAGTGACGTATGTTTTTATAAATTACGCTAAATATATGAATATTATTATAAATATTACAATAACTAACAGGACATAGCAATTACTGATGCAGCAACAAATAGTTCAGCGGACATATCAAATCTAAATTCTCAACTACTTGATTGTGTAAATGCATTGGTTAGCTCTGATGGGACAATTCAAGGTTGCAACACAAAAGAACCGAATCCGATTTATTCATCAGTTTCAGGGATTTGGAATTATATTCAGGGGGTGATTTATGAGGCTCCTATTGAAGTTTCCCAATACGATAAGGTATGAAACAACAAAAAATTATGAAAACTGTAATTGTGTCAACTTAAATTAGCTTGATTTATTTTATTTTTGCACCAAAGTTTGCCGAATGCATCCAGAAAGTACTGAACAGTACAAGGACTTGGACGGGCCCTGTGAGTCCGGATACCACGGATGATCCATGTAAATGCTATGAATATTATGATGGAATCGATTATTTGTCCGTAAGTACTGACGATCAAAATTGTCTTTCATTTAAATCGGGTCCATTCTACTTCTCAATACTTGTGTTGGAATATTAATATATCTTTTATCGTCTTGCGTGTGCTATGAACATCTTTAGAATTGCATATCAGAGGCTGCAGAAGTCTGGTTCAACAAGACCCTTGGAGGACTTGGCTAAAAGAATTCCTTAGATTTCTATTTCAGTTTGTGTGTCATTAGACAATTAAACTTAAAAGCTCCATATTTGGGAAATCCAAGATGTCCAAAAATAAAAATCGAGAAGAAGTAATTGCAATGTTACGCATTCTTTTGAAAGAGACATCAATAATTTAATAATTTTGCAAATCCTTGTTCAAAAACAAGAGAGTCGATTATTCACGACACCACACCCCGTCTTCAAGATTACTGGTGTATCGGACCCATTGAATGACCTCTGGAAATTTTGAGAACAAAAGTGTAAAATATTTGTAACATAAAATATTTTGCTCTTTCAATTTTTCAGTCATGAAAACATTCCTCACCTGGAACCCTTTGATATACACCTGGGGAGTTTGAATTAGCACAACTTTCCTGGAAATCAGACGAACAAAAAATTATTCACCCGCACTTGTACTGTGTTTCAAAGAAGAATTTCTTTTAAATTTAAAAAATGAAGGTCTACGTACACCCCAAGACACAGTTCCAATTAATTGCCAAACCTGAGACTTCTTTTCTGCAACCAAAGGGCCACCCGAATCACCCTAAATACAAAATATATAATTTTAAAAAACAATCAGATTCCATAATGCTGAATTCAAAGAAAGTTAAAAACTAACCTTTAGTTAAGTATTAATTTAAAAATTTACCTTACAAGAATCTTTTCCAGCTTTTTTAAATCCAGCACACATCATTCGATTACTAATCCTTTCATCAAAAAATGATTTACACTCGCTTTGATTAAATACAACAACATCAAGTTTTTGTAATGTCGCAGCTGTGTGCAAGGCTTCAGAGGAATTTAAACCCCATCCAGCCACGGTTGCATTCCAGCCAGCATAAGTTATATTTTGACTCCCTAATTCTGGAAGACACGCTGGTTGAATGTGGCTGTACTTTTGGAAATCAATTGGTTCCTTGAGTTTAATCAGAGCCACGTCAAAGTCATTTGTTCTACAAGAAAATCAAAATGAATACAATTTTGGCAAAATCTGACATACACAGAAATATTCTATCAAAAGTTGATACTTACTGTTTGACATATAACGGATGAATAAAATATTTTTCAACATCAAATCGAATGGCAAGGTCAGCATCATCCTTTGCTTCAAGAGCAGCTTTTTGTTCAGGCGTCAGTGGACCTGATCCACCAGCTGCTTCTGTACTCGTTGTATCCAGAACTCGAGCATTTATGAGGATTTGGAAATTTTTGATTTGAGTATACTTCCCTTTAAAACAATGTGCTGCAGTCATGATAAATTTATTATTGATCACTGTCCCACCACAATAGGGTTGTCTCGTGTTAGCTATATTTGGACGCAAAATACAATTACGTACAGAATTTATAAAAAGTTTTTCATGTAGTGCTAATCGTTAAAACACCGTGGTCAGACTAAAGATTACCAGTTACAAGAGCAACAATCCATGGAAATTCTCCTCGTTTTGCATCCTCACCACCAACTATCCGATTCCCATTCGGCTTTCTTCCACAAGCTGCCATAATGTGATAATTGTGAGTTGGGGAACCCATTTTACAAATTTTGCCAAAACAAATTAAAGTCAATTAACAAAGAGCTTACTACAAAATTCACTTCGTGTCGGTTCATAATTTTCTTCCAATGATTTTGATGTTTCAGGGGTTAATTGAGCTAAAACAGAAGATTTTGTTAAAGGAAAATGAAACTAATATTCAAAGTGTTTAAAAATAACTCTCAAAGTAATTTCGGTAGTTTATTGTACCTTTTTCAAAACAACTAACAGTACACTTAAAACCTCTCCCCTTGATTTTACTGCTGGAAGCACCTTGAAAGGTCAAGTACAAGTCTCTTAAATCCTTTGAGGTCGTTAAATTTTTTGGTCCATCTCCTCCACAGAACCTTTGGTAACCTCCGGAGCCATCTGTAACCTGCCAAGCCCAACCAAAGACTCATTCTTTATTCTCTAACCCAGACCATCCGTCCACAAGAGAAAATTTCGGTTCGCGTTTGTTGAAAGTGAACAAAGACTCAAAACAAGCCAAGCCAGAAACAAACAGAACAATAGATTTCCTTACACGAGTATTTAGGCCACCTTACCTCTAAATGTTCTTCCGGACAAGGTTCCTCAGAATTTGGAGAATTTGGAGTCAATTTAAATTTTTTACAGTCCAGGATTGGGAGACAAGTTTCCGTACCCTGAACAGTGTGTACCCAAATTATATTTATCAATGTGCATTAGTCTAGTTATCAGGATATTTTTAGTCCAATTGAACAATTGAATTAAAATGTGCTGCTTTATATGAGATTCCAAAATTAAAAAATAGCCTCACAAAAACATTCCAGTGACACCGAACCCGAGGTTTCTCCAGGACCTCTTCATCTGGTTCAATTCTCACAGTTTTCCTAAATGGACTTAGGAAGTTTGACTCTGTACAATCTGAATTAAAGCCCCCGATGTACCTTCCTAAGAATAAATTTGTGAATGAATATTATTATTCAAATGCGGCCAACATTCCTTTTGTAAACAGCGATTGAAACTAAATTGCTCGGATCAACACACCTTCACTGTCGACCAAATTGTTTTCCGGTTCCTGTAATACAAAGAAGAATGTAATTATAATTGCATGTCATCTCATAAATAAATCATAAGTTCTCAAAATATAAGTAAAGTGGCCAAACTTTATTAATTTACACTGTTGTCTCGTTTCCTAACAGTTTTTGCGAGCCTGGAGTACCTTAAACCATAGGGTGAACTAAATTTGAATTGAATAGAAAGGCTAGTAAGTAGAACTAAACAAATTATTGGTTTCATATTGAAAGCCGAGTAGTCTAGTTGAGTTTTTGAAAAAATTGCAGCCCGTCTTCTTTCGAGAAATATGAGAAATTGAAACATAGACTTCCTAGTCAATCCTTTTGCATTGTACACTTGCATTTGTTTTATTTTCATGATGACCTACTTTCTACATTTAATGAATTGTTTTGGTTTACTAAAATGATTGTACCTATATATTCCATTTCAAAGGATAAGGCTTGGGCTAATTAAAGTGTTTCGCCACTACACTGTTTAGTAAATATAATTTATTTCCTCCAATAATAATTTGCAAGACATTTGGAATTAGAATACAAATTTAAACAAGATGAACCCAGGTCTTGAAATTTACAAATGGAGATTTTCGTTAAAAAATGCAATATACATCGAGCAAGTAGTTCCTCAAATGTTAGGTCAATGGATCTAAATTTTCACGAATTTGATCCATGTGAAGCTAACTAAAGGTATCGGGATGCCGACTCGAGGCTGATTTGATTAGTAGGTATTGACACAATTATTGGTAATTTTGCTTGGTATAGCAAAC
>JAQIYE010000846.1:0-10484 GCA_034699765.1 Xenyllodes armatus
TTACAAAAACAACAATTAATTGGACATTTGAAAGTCCTGATAGAATCCGAATTCCTGGCTGACTCACATTATTCTCATCTCTGGCTTTTTTGGGATCATCATGATCATAACAAAAACACAAATGACAATAAGAAAAGACTCTGTTCTGAGAGACAGGGGTAGAATAGGAATCTAAACATAAACTTTTGTTTTGATCCTCCGGCTCAACTCAACTCATCTGTCTGCTGGCTGGTCCGGATCCAATTATTTACAAATTTTCATGAGATTAAATAACAATAGAAATAGGATAAGTAGTAAGTAATTCATAAGGGGTTTTCTCCAGGATCCGTTCAGATTTCATAGAAAATTAGTATCGTAGTTCCCTTACTGGCCACTGGGTCATGGTATTAGTGAGGAGAATAAGGGATGATGGGGATGAGGGTCAGGATGTTGTTGAAGAAACTTCTCCAGCATCACAAAGGAAGGACCAATTCAAAGTAAATCTCATTGAATTAACTAACTAATATTAAATTCACTGAGATACCCAACAAAATCATCCGAAAGCATACCTACCATACAACGGAAAATTTAATGGAAAACTTGTAATACTCTAAGAGGATCCAAAATATTACAGATGGACAAATTGACTCCTTCATAAAATATTTTTAACTTTTTCAGGGTGTGGAGGATGGAAATGGTGAACTTGAACTCCAACCCTGTCTTCCTCAACTACCCCCAGCAGGGGACTTGGTCCTCGAGATCCATGATGAACCCATAACCAGACTTGGGAGATTGAGACGAATTGAATGGAGAAGGGATGTAAGTTGAACAAATTATGTTCACTTTCGAAACTACAACCTCACAGACTCACAGAATGCCAAAAACAATGATAATTCGTGTGACCTTTGACCCCTCCTCAATCTTCATCCAGGTCAAAGTCCGAGCCTTTCGTTTTGCAAATCGTGTGATCCTTCCAAGGAGTCAAAGAGAAATCTCAGAGACTGATGATGGGAAACATGCAGACTTGTACAGTTGCATTCCACCCCCTGTATTTATGATAGCCATCAGCCTCATTGAGGTCAATAACAATAATTTTACAGGTCAAGCATTCCCTTAAAATTTTCACCTATAACCTATACAATTTTGTTCCATGTCAATCCAACATATATAGTTTGGAGTATTTGTATATCATACTCGTGACCTTGTCAAAGAACATGGACTGCGTATTGGCCTGAGTGGTCCAGCCCCAGTTGACTCCATTTTCATTTATAATCCTTTTCGAAGGTATCAAGTATGGAGGTTTCTGACCTACATGCTCGTCCATTCTGGGTCAGTTTAGTTTAGGAGTTCAGCCACAAAAGCATGATTTTGACCTTAAATACATTTACCTGAAATTAACTTAATGGTCCCTTTTAAACTTCGTAAGGTACTGGCACCTCGTCAACAACCTCCTATGTCAACTCATGTTGGGGATCCTCCTGGAAATGGTTCATCATTGGTGGAGGGTCCTCCTTGTCTATTTTGCAGGGGTTTGTGCAGGATCCATTGTGACCTCCGTGACTGACCCAAGTGTGTTTTTGGCTGGAGCCTCTGGTGGGGTCTATGCCCTCATTACAGCCCATTTGGCAAATGCCATCATTGTTTGTAGAAAAATACTAGTAGTTTTAAACAATGAACTTTTGAACTTTGTCCAGAAAATAATTTACTGGTCATATCTTTTATAGAATTGGTCTGAGATGGAATACCCTTGGTTTCGTGTTGTATTTTTTGGAGTATTTGCAACAATGGATATTGGGACAGCAATTTATTATCGTTATGTCGAGGACATATCGACACATGTGAGTACATTAAACTTTTCATTTCTAGTGTTCCTCATGCCCATGACCTCAAGGTCTTTGAGGCACTGATTTTATGTTATTGCTAGGTTGGATATGCAGCTCATTTTGCAGGGGCCGTTGCAGGACTACTCGTTGGACTCTACACCCTCAAAAATATTAAATTGACCAAATGGGAGAAAGTATTGTGGTGGGTCAGTCTGGGGGTTTACTTGGGGCTCATGGCCATCCTCATCCTCTGGAATATTTTCATCCCCTCATGGTTCCTCAAACAGAGATACCAACTATAAACGAGAAATTATCATATGGAACATGTGTACTTAAATTATCTATTTGACTCATTTACTTAATTATTACTATTGTTAATTATGAAATCATTTATATATTTTTATCTTCATTCGTTTTTTCTTTTATTTCTTGAAGTTGCTCTATTTCCATTTGTTAAAATATTCACAAATACTCTCAAGACCTTTTGAACTATGACCTTTAGTATGAAAATAATAAAAATTAAAATAGAGACTAGAGCCCCATAAACATCCCATGAATGAATTTGGAAGAAATTGAGGTCACGAGCTGCAGAACGAAGATGTGGGGCACCCTTGTGCCTCATGACATACTCGGACCAATATAGGGCTGTGTCCAGAGGAGTATTTTGTTTGTCCAAAAAGATTTGACTCAAGTGTTGAGCAGTGTCCTTGAACCTTTGAAATTAATATTTTGTTAGATACAAATGCTCGAAGTTTGACCTGGATCAGGTCACATATATCCCCATAAAATTTGAACTCACGACTTCTCATTGAGGATCCTCTGTATTTTTGTGAGTAGTTCTTCTTCATTCAATTCCATAATTTCAATTCCCAATCCATAACCTTGACCCACAAGTTGATTGACATTCATGTCCTGATCCGCAAATATTGGAATTCCAAGGACAGGGACTCCGAAGTACACTGCCTCTTGAGTACTCAGGAGTCCTCCGTGAGTTATAAAGAGTCGAATGTTGGGGTGACCTATGATAATATGGATAAATGTAAGACAAGAGGTTTGACCTTTGACCTGGGGCTCTAAAATAATTAAAACAATCTTGCCTAAAATATCTTGTTGTGGGAGCCATTTGCTCACTTTAACATTGAGAGGAAGGTCAGTCATTGGCTCCTCAGACTCCCATTTCCAAAGGACCCTTTGGGTCAATTTAGAAAAGACTCGAAGAAATATTTTTTGGTATTCCTCTGGCATTGTATTGGCTTGAACAATTGAACCCAGGCTAAATAAGATGAACCCATCCTTGGCCCCTGAAACAAAAGCCTCCAAGTCCTGTTTGGGGCAAAATGTACAAGAATAAAAGGTCAAGCTCATATACCTACAACAAACTCAAAGTCATGAAAGGCTCACCGCTGGAAGTTTGTTTGGAGGTCGACAATGCATTCCTCCAACCTAGAAAAAAAACGTGAAAATGACCTTCAAATTTTAACAGGTGAAAGGTCATCCATACTTGACCTACCTCAATATTATCCGGAAGATTGGGTCTTGGATGAGTCAGGGAGAAATGACTATTCATGAGGATGAGACTAACATTTTGTCGAATGACATGACCATCTGGAGTCTCTGGTCCATAAATCTCTTTGTACACAGACTCCAAGGGGGTAACGATGAACCTTCGAAAAAAGAATTCCATGAGATGATTTGAGAGGAGGTTAAGGGTCCTCTGGCCGAAGGTCATTCGATCCCCAACCTCCAACATTGGATTTGGAACAAAGGATGGTGGGAGATGATTTCCAGTGAGTTCAGTGATCATTGATGGAGGTGCAAGGGTTGAGACGATGATGAAGGGTGCTCCTAGCTTATGGACAACTCCATCAAATCCTTCATTTAGGAAAGCATTTAAGAAGACAAGGTCATAGGTCTGATTGATGAGGTGGAGGAATTGTGGATTGTTGTAAATGGCCCTTGTGGCCTCGATCATTTCTCCCGTATTGAAGGGTATGGAGAATCGTGTCCATTTGGATGTTGAGCGGATGACGAATGGATTTGGCATTCCACTCATGGATTTAGTGAATCCATGAGTTCCGAGTTGAGTTATGTTGGTTGGGAATTTTGTGGATGTCACTGGAGCAATGATGGTGACATTGTGACCTCGGGAGTTGAGGCCAAGGGCGATGGGGTCAAAGACATTTTTATGACTTTTACTTGCGAATGGGATGAGGAATAGGACTCTTCCTCCAGATACAAAGGGGTTTTGGAGTTGGAGGAGGATCGTTAAAATTAAAGCTCGGGTTTGGAATTTCATTTTAGAAACAAGGAAGAGAGACTAATTGAGTTGGAAGCTTTGGGAGATCTCACCTTTATTTCTGAGTTTTCAGTATTATTTGTTCATCTTTGTTCCAGGTTATCATCTCATATTTGTTTGATCAATGATCATCCCATTAAATAAAATATGAAAAGCTTACGTTAGTAATCTTTCATCACGAGCTTCCACTTCAAATCTCATGTAATTGAATCTATGTTGGCTTACGGTAGCTGAAACAATAGTCTAATCTATTTTAATTGGGGTAAAGAGTGGCAGAGCCTTATACCCAAGGAAAATGCGAAACCAAAAAAGGATTGTACATAATATTTTATACTCAAATGAACTTATGGTTTTTCACTCACGTCAGTCATTTACTAATTTTACGTCAGTTTTAATTTCCAATCAATATTAATTTAACAATGTGCAAAATGAGTTTTGCTTTTAACCTCAAGTCAAATTCAGAAAAAATTCACCTTATTAAGAATTAAATGTATCCAAATTCCAAGTATTAAAAACCTTACAACTATCATTATCATGTAATCCTTTGTCAGTTACAAAATCAAAGTCCACCCTTAAATCAAACGGCAGATGTAAAAAAGACAATAAGGATTTCATCAAAGACAATAAGGATTCACTTAATCAGCATCTTCTCCTGCCTCACTCAAATCCACCATTTCATCAGCTAGGTTTTGAATAACCAGTTTTCTTGAGGAGTCATATATGAAATTATTATTTTTGAAAACGTCAGACTCGTAAAAGGGTTGAACTGAATGGACTCCAATATTCTTGGCCTAATGAGAATAAGGATTCAAATTACAACTGTAAATTGGTACACTGTGGGGCTACTTTACATAAAAACCGAGGATGAACTGAAAATGTGGATTGATCTAATTAACTTACCTTGTCAATGAAATCTTTCTCCACAATTTCAATGACCCTTTGGAGCGTGTGATACCGATTCCTCAAGTAAGCTGACTGCTCCTGAATCATTTGTTTCAACAGGAAGAGGAGCAGCTCATTGTTGTCCCGCTTGTAGAGCAAGTATCTACTAAATTGCTGCACAAACAAAGTATGGAGAAAAGTATCCATTCCATTAATGAATGATTAAATTAAAGAAACACAACATCCATTATCCATTGAACAGGAAATCAATGAGAACACACCTTCTTCATGGTCCTCATCACAGAGTATTTCTGCGTATCAATGAAGCTCTCCAACATTATTCGAATGGCCATGTTCACATCATCAGCAATCACAAACTCTCTCAAATGAAGCTTTGCATGAGCTTCGGCCATTCGGATCATACTTTCGATGTGTCGAACTGTGATTGGCACACTTCCGGTTGCCTATTTTAAGGATTATTAAATACAACTAGTAGAATCGAAATTGAGCTCTTGCTTTAACTATTTCAAACAAATCAGATGTGAAATTACCATTGATTCTCTTCTTAGCTCACTGTACATGTGAGCAATCCTATCAGAGTCCATATTGAACAATTTTGGATGACACTTCTCCTTGGCATAAATTATGTATTTTCGAAGCAAGTCCTGAGGAATGGGTTTAATATGAGCATTTATAGCTCCAGAAACAATCTCAACCTAATTTTGAATTTAAAAAAAATTAAATCACACCGAAGACCTAAAAACAAAACTGATTGGCTTGGGCTGGCGCTCTTTAAACTCACTTCATCCGCTGCATCCTCCTCACTTCGGGCAATGTCCCGAGGTAAGAAATCTCGAGGCGTTGGTGGAGTTTGGAGTTCATATTCTTCATCATCATCAGTAAGGAGATCCTCATCCATGGCTGCCTCAGGGTCACGTCCATTCTCAGTTCTTCTCTCAGCTGGTTTCTTGTTCTTATGCAATGGATGATGTCGGATATGAGAGTTGACAACAAATTGAGCCAATTTTTCATCCTTTACTGTGTCTGGTGTGTCACGGACTACACAAAGGATGTCAAATCTTGAGAGGATGGGTTCGGACAACTCAACGTTTTCAGCAAATGTTATTGAAGAGTCATATTGACCCCCACTGGGATTAGCAGCAGCAACGATAGCACATCTGGCTCGAAGAGTAGCAACAATCCCAGCTTTTGAAATTGAAATTGTTTGTTGTTCCATGGCCTCATGAATACTAGTCCGGTCTTGATCTGACATCTAAAATTACACGACTGGTTAAAAACAGACTGAACCTGAACCTTGCAAACTATAACTTGTCCTGAAAATCGGAATTTCTTACCTTGTCAAATTCATCAATCAAACAAACGCCTCTATCCGCAAGCACAAGAGCTCCAGCTTCGAGTTGCCATTCCTTTGTTGCTGTAGAGCGTTGAACATAAGCCGTGAGACCTACAGCGGATGCCCCTTGTCCCGTTGTGAACACTGCTCGATTCGCAACTTTCTCGATGTATTTGAGAAATTGAGATTTGGCAGTTCCAGGATCACCACACAAAAGAATATTTATGTCTCCTCGGACTTGATGCTTTTGCCCTGTAAAATTAAAATACTTACATAAAAACTTTGTAACAAGTAAACCCAAACTGTTCCAAATACAATCAGTCATACCTGGATTTTTAGATTCGCCTCCAAATAGGGTGAGAGCAATTGCCCTTTTGATATCATCATGCCCGTAGATAGATGGAGCAATACTAGCAACAATTCTATCAGCAATATGTGCATCCTTACTCAAATTATTAATAAGAGCAATGTCCTCATCAGTGAGTGCTTCCATAGCAGATTTATCATCCTTCTTTGAGATATGATTTGCAATTATGACAGTGGCAAAGCAAGGGAACCCTTGTTTCACGTTCAGTGAACCATCATAATTGTTGGTGTAAATACCTAAGATAAGAGAAAATCATGAATTTCATATTTTGATGTCAAACTCATACAGCCAGACTCCATCCCATGTTTGTCGACTTACCTGTGATATCAACTTCATCTCCTGGCTTACAAATGTCGCATAAATCCGCCAAGCAAATAATGTCCTTCGAACGTGGGAGCCTTCCAGCTGGGACTTTTCCAGGAGACTCTTGAACTGTGAGTCTCTGATAATTCTGGTAAAGGGTCTTCTCCATATTGACAGAAAATGGTCCACTCCTCTGACAATTGGGACAATGACCTGGCTTCACTTCAGTGCTTTGATTCTGGACAAAGGGCCCAAGCAGGAACCCACAAGCAAGGCAATCAAAGAGTGCAATGGAGAGCTGTGGAAGAACTCCAGTGGATCCAGTAACCACTCCTGATGTCCGAATCTATAAAAGGGTTTTAAAATCAAAGGATTCTTAACAGAAAGTCTATGAGACCAACCCAATCAAGCAGGAAAGATGAATTCTTTAAGTTTTGTTGCGATTCAAAAGATTCTCACCATCTGATTTAAATGTAATTGCCTCAAATTTCGAATTGTTTCAGCAAGTGGGAGTTCTGCAATTCGAATGTGCATCTCTTTTGTAACCCTTTCATATTCAGGAAACATTGAAAGGACCATTGTCTAGAATCAAATAGAAGATTTATATACTAGACTTATTAACTTAATTCGATTTACTTTCAAAATTCAAACACATTTGGATTTAAAGCGCAAATACCTTAAGAGCCTCATCAAATATATCAAGCATCTCTACTGGAGCCTCCGGAAGAAAATACGCCAGGATTTGTTGTTCACGAGCCAAGCTGTTGTAATCAAGCTCCAAACTTGATCGATTTTCTAAAAAGATTCGAAAACTATACTTAACACCTAATTGACTAAAATCTGATAAGTATTTATTTAAAAATTAAGAATTTAAGAAGAAGATTTGGTTTTTCTTACCCTCACACATCCGACGAATCCTTTCCCTGTACATAAAATTCCCTTTGGCATCCTTATAAGTCCGAAGGAAATTTTTGAAACGATTCATAACTTCATTCCTGGGTCCAGGCATACTAACCCACTTTGATGTTGGCTGGCCTCGAGTGTCCTCCAAATTGTCAATCGACTCATATGGTTCCTATTAAAATGAGCACAATCAATTAGTACTGAATGCTTTCGAATTTAGGATCAGACATTAGACTGTTGGAAACTTTGAGTTACCTCCTCTACTTCCATTTCAGAATCTCCATCCTGTCTCTCCCGAAACTGTTTTTTACGTCGAGGGATGTCTTCATCCTCGCTTTCATCTAAAAGGTCATACCACAATAATAATAGCAATTAATTATAATTTGGAGCAGTAAACACCTTTAATTCATGGAATATTGTCAATTTAACATTGAAGCCATACCATAAAGAAGCCCTTTCCTATAACGACCACGACGACCCTCAGCCAAGTCCCTTCTACGAAGCTCCTGCTCAACTTCACGACGTTCAGCATAATCCAATGGATCATATTCTTCATCATCCAAGTCTTCCCGATCCAATCTATCTAAATGAGGCATACTCCGGTAGTCACTGAAAAGATATTAAAGAATCAATTTTAAAGTATTCTCCTACACAATTGTAGGGGTTCAAAGGTCAAATACATATCGATCTTATGGCCTGTTAAACAGTGTCTTTTGTCTTACGCATCCATATTTTCACCAAACAAGTCCTCTCCCTCAGATTCACCCTCAGACATCCCTTGTCCAAGATCAGATTCATCAGCAAATAAATCTCCATCACTTGCTCGGAAGGGTGATTGTGGGTCATTGCTACTTTGGGATGAGTCTGGTGATCGAACACCTCTCCTCCGAGCTCCACCACCACCACCACTTCCACGGGCTGCTGGTATTCGTCTAGACCCTATAGGAAGTCCATTATTAAAGTTTGACCACGGGGTAAAGGACCACACACATGTAAATAATTAAATGAATTTTCATGAATTAAGATTAAGACCAACTAAAATCCCAGTTACCTGATCGAGGTCCTGGTGATTGGACTGATGAGACTCGACTTCCATCCTCATCCGATGACCCTGTTCCTGTCCCTGACCCACGACGTCCTCGTGGGGTTCGAATGGGTGACCTTTCTTCTCCTCCAGAAGCATTTCGACGTGGAGTCCGCTGAGACATCTTTCACTTTTCACTCACTCTTCAAGAACCAAATCAAATGAAATGAAAAGTGAAAAAATGAAAAATGGAAAACAAAATGAAAAAGTGAAAAACAAAATGAAAAACAAAGTGAAAAACAGAAAATGAAAAAATCAGGTTCCAGTATTTTCCTTTTGACTTTTTCCGGTGTCCAAGAACAAAGGATTTCACCGCTCTTTCAGGACGCCCTCCATAAATTACGTAGAAGCTTGTAGTTTGCGGGAGGGGTTTCCTGTGCTCGCCTCTTTCTCATTTTTTGGTCCCCACAAAGAACTGCATAAAGAAAACCCCTAAAAAATTCTCGCAAATGAGAGATTTAGGTGCGTAATTTTAGAATGGGTCAGTAGGAAACGGCGGATTATTTTAATTTGGGACAAAGAATCGGTGTAGAAGAAAACTAATATTGAAGTCTTTTCAACATTAAATTAATTTTGTT
The DNA here is from genome assembly GCA_034699765.1 of Xenyllodes armatus. NCBI lineage: Eukaryota > Metazoa > Arthropoda > Collembola > Poduromorpha > Odontellidae > Xenyllodes > Xenyllodes armatus. The sequence goes on from JAQIYE010000846.1 coordinate 9,570, forward strand.
CAACTAATTTTGTTAATTAAAGTTAACTTAATTGTAATTAAATTAATTGTGAGTTTGAATAATTAGCAATTAATTGAGGTCAGAATGGCTGCTGGACCCATTGCCGAACGGAATCAAGGTAAGGGAACTCCTAAATACTAAATACATTGTACATTGTGATGATTCCATTTTGTTTGCTAATTTAATTAATCGAGTTAATTTTTAATTATTATTAATTATCATCATTAAATGTAATGTGATGGTCTTTTCTTGGTAATTTTCAGATGCCACAGTGTATGTTGGGGGTTTGGATGAAAAAGTTTCAGAAGGGCTTTTGTGGGAACTATTTGTACAAGCAGGTCCTGTGGGTAAGTGACCAAAAGCAAAATAGCAAATTGAAGGTTACAAACTGCGTGCCAATTAACGTATATAACTTTAAATCACATCTAACTAACTAAAAACATACATTGATTTTTGTCCTTTCCATCTTCCAGTTAATGTACATATGCCAAAGGACAGAGTATCCCTCAATCATCAAGGATATGGATTTGTAGAGTTTATCAGTGAAGAGGATGCAGACTACGCGATTCGGATCATGAATATGATTAAATTGTATGGGAAACCAGTTAGAGTTAACAAGGCTTCAGCTCATCAAAAGAATTTAGATGTTGGAGCAAATGTTTTCATTGGGAATTTAGATCCAGAGGTTGATGAGAAACTTTTGTATGATACATTCTCTGCATTTGGAGTTATTCTTCAGACACCAAAGGTAACGTTAATCATTACATTGGTTTAATTGTACTTTCATAAAATTATAATGAGTTAACTAATAATTTTTCTTTACTTATTCATAGATAATGCGAGATCCTGAGAGTGGAAATTCAAAGGGGTTTGCCTTTGTAAACTACGCAAGTTTTGATGCTTCGGATGCTTCAA
>JAQIYE010000847.1:0-10478 GCA_034699765.1 Xenyllodes armatus
CCTTTTGTTAAACAAGCTCTTTAGGAAAACTTTGCCAAACCATATCCTTTAGACATTTGTCTTATTTTTTTGTCTTTTGGCCCTGATAAAAACTATAAATTGGAATAACCTAATAATACATATAATAAACTCACTTGTACACAACAAACGAGCCGTGTCGGTCGAGTGATCCTAACTAAACCTTTAAACAAGGTCGAGTTCGAGTCAAACCCATACCTAAAAAATCAACTAAACTAAAAGCTATAAACTACTCTACTAAATAAGTACGCTTCAGGTTATTCACTTAAGACTCTTACTCGGGGTCAGTGAGGAGAAAGGGATATCTAACCTTTCCCCTCCTGACTGACTTGAACTACACATTTAACAAATTGTGACTATTATGAACAGGAGAAACCCATAAGGAAAGGCTAAGAGCTTTTAGCTAAAGCCTCTCCGTCCTAGATATAACCCAAAACCCACCCAGGGAAAGGAAGGGAACTTGAGAGAGAAAGTCAAACCAAACCACAACTACAAAATAACTTTTTAGACTCAACGAAAAAATGGACACGCTACCAGAGAAGAGACCACAAGCATACTTTCTCTTCCTCGCCCTTGCCTTTAAGACACATTTCCTTTCCCAACCCAAAAGCCAAAAACTGAAATTCTATCTACCTGTGGTTGTAACCCAACATGTAGTAATTTGGTACAGAACAAAAAAAGAAATATGACCCTCTCATTTTTTAAGGAATGGATACAGGCCCTTCCGTGTTCTTTAAAATGAAGGGGAAGGGAAAAGGGAGGAACAAGAATAATATGTTCTATATTTGGAATTGGAATGTAGATAAACATAAAAATTGAGGCCAAAGAGTCACAGGAAAAGGGAAATGGACTTTTCAATTTTTCCTTTTGGTCCCTTTACTACTTTCCGCTTTCTCAGACTTGAATGAATGAGTGGAGAAAGTACGTAATGGGTCTCTAACGTAAGAAAAAGTACATATATTACATTCGAATGCGTTGGATTTTGTTTTAGCCCTACCGTACTATTTCGTTTTCGTAGGATGACCATTACTGACTACACATAGGAATGTATGTAGTTACTCAACTCAGGTAAGAATGGATCCCCTAATCCAAATACTTCCCGTTAAAAAAAACCTTAGGATTGATCCAAGCCAACCCAGGTGAGTTCTCATTCTCGGTGAAAGTTATCGATCTTGACGTAAGAAATAGTAGTAAATGTTGTAGATTTTAGTAGTAGACACCAAAAGGATTGAAAAATTGCATTGACATATGATATAAGCAAAAACCTGGATGGACATTACAGATACAGAAGCAGACTTATGTTTACTATTTAGACACTTTTAGGCTTTGGGTTATGTTTAGGCCCTTAAATATTTTCAAGAAATAAGGGACTTTCCCTTCCTTTTCTATACCCCTGGGGGTAAAGAGAGAAGAGCATGAGGTGAGAATAGAGAGGAAGGAGAAAGATCCTTTCATAAATAAAAGAAGAAGCTCAAGAAAAGTCCTGGAGGGAGAGGGAAGTAGAAGGTAGAGAGGTGAATGAGTGAGGAAATATGAGGATGGGATATTGAAACCATCGTAGATCACATCAACATCATACCTAAATGTTACAACACGACTACACACACAATCAATCAGGTACAACAAACTTATATCATCATAACCCAGCACCCAGCCAGGACCAACAGTTTTTCCAAGAAATGAAGATCCAAGATATTTAAGCATCCTCTCGTCTACTTATAAAATCCCACTGGCTTTCCTCTTCTTGAGACCAAAAATGCTGGGCCAACAACAAAATTAAAACTCAACCACAGAAAACACTGTTATTGTACTGTAGTAGTAATGCAAATGTTACGTGCGGTTTAGATACGGAAGCTGAAAGTGGAAATGGACGTATCAGATCTTTGCTAAGTTTCTGCTACAATTTAAACAAAGCTGTTGAATTAATCTTTTTGAAAAATTTATAAATGCAAGTTCTAAAACAAGTTTTAAGGAATATATTCTTCAAAAATTAAGAAAAAACAAAATTTAAAATTTCGTAAGTTTTAAAACTTACAAACTCATCGGTTTTCTTGCCCTGACTAGTGCAAACACCACTACTCGCATTACCATAATGAAAATGTCTACAACATAAGTTCTCCCAAATGAACTCCCTCTATTCTTCACTCATTCTCATGAATTATGAAGACAATGAAGAGAAACTCAGGAAGAGAGGAGAAAGAGGGGCCTTGCTTTATTATAAAGTATCGCAGACTGATCCTTCCTGCTTTCACTTCACTTCCTGTTGAAAGTGGTGAAAGCAAACAGAACCAAAATCATATCGGGCCAAAACCAAAGCAACATACTTATAGTACAGAATTGAACTAGTACAATACTTCATTCATAGATACTTTCTCGGGGAGACCTGTGTGGGCACACTTAGAAAATAAGTGGGTCATTTTAGAAGAAAGAAACAATTCCTTCAAAATATGCATATGATTTCATTCATTTAGAAATTTTCTTTATATGAAATGACTGACATTGACGTCAGTTTGATAGTTGGATCGAATGACAATAAGAAATAAGGCAGGTATCCCTCATTCTTGGAATTAAAATCAATAAAATGCCACATGTTGGAGAAAAGATATTAAACCTTGAAGTTTTACTTTTATATAATACACAAAATATTATAAACCATTTATACAACTCAAAATTGGAAGTTTCAGTGATTGTGGAGGGTTGAGTCTAAAAGTCTTGGAATAAATAGGATTTAGAATGTTGACATGGATAGAGGAACTTTTGGGCTCTTTCTTCCGTCTTCTGATATCTTTTAGCCTATTGTCTGTCCAACAGGATAGGGCTAGGATGCAGCAGTAACAACACTCCCGTGGACTTGGTTGGGGGAAAGGATGGTTGAGGGATTCATTATTTATTTTTGAAAGAGAATGAAAAAGAGACAGAGAAAAGAAACTTTCTTCACTTTACTTTCTCTTTTATTCATTCAGGACAAGGGCCACATACTACTACTGGGATCCAGTCCAGTGGGCCCTCATCTTATTAGTATTATTTTTGGATCCTGGAGTCAATCCTCCCTCTAATTTCTCAGACAAGAAATGAGTTAAAGAAATATTATATTTTTGAAGTTCGTTTGTTGAGAGAGAGAGAGAGAGAATGAGGTCTCACCCCGTTGACACGAGTTTCCCTTCCTTTCCTCCTTAACATAACATCTTCAACACATTTTCATCCATTTCCTCTCATTTTAGTTTTTAGTCCACCTCATTAAAGACTCTCAACTTAATTTTCACACCTTCTGCTCTGAGCCCTCCTTTCTATACCGATCTACAGCTTTAGATGTACTTTACAGGCCTTTGAATAGAGAAAATTTCCTTTCCCTCAACAAGTCAAACTATAAGGCTAAGATTACATCTTAATCCCTCCTTCCTCTAAAACACTTTCCCTTTGTGTGGAATGGATGCGGATTCAAGAATAGAAAGGAACGTTCTTTTGTACTTCTCTCTTTACAATTTACAATAAAATGAAAGTTATGGGTTTGTGTGGAGAGAAGGATCGATTATTATTGACTCATTAAAAGCTTACTTCCTGTGAGGAAGTGGGAGAAGATTAATAAAAGAAACAATTATGAACACTTGGATTCCTTCCTTTCAAATGCATTTAGGTTGAGGAGAAATTTCACTTTTAATACGAGAAATCCTGTACTGATTTTAACCCTTATGGTAACTGGTAACATTCAGATTTTACATTTTTGCACTTGAGTGCAAGACCAGATATGCTTATTAGCTAATATTTGCCAAGGGCTCAATTGCTTCTAAAGCCTATTTTTTATACTTTGTTTACACCACATTTTATAAAAATATGTGGGCGTGGATTTTATGTATACTGGTATAAGTCAAGCAATTAACAAGGAATAACTTTTTTTAACTATCAAAAATTTAATCAGGAGATTTGTAAGTAAAACTTTCCAAGTTTTAAAAATATGAGTTATGGTGAAGGGATAAAATGAGTCACTCTTCCTTCTTGAACATTTCATAAACAAACACTCAACGAACCCTCTAAAGACAAGCTCTCTGGTCTTATTATCCAAGTCAAGTACAAGATAGAAGAAATATGAGAAACTAAACTATCTACCATCTAGACCCCAACCCGACCCTCATGATCCTACTAACAAGGAGAAAAGTCCTTTTTTAATTTTAACTTATTTTTTAAGGAAAACAAACTGGAACTTGGAGGATCTGGCACGCCTCGCGGTCCTTAGTCCTCTCCCAACCCAATCCCAATATCGTCCTGTAGTTATAATATAATTTTCCAAGATTTGCCTTCAAACTTTTGAGGAGAGAAAAAAAAATAGAAAGAAGTCCTTTTCCTTAAGTTGATATAATTTTTTTTTGGATCCATGAATCATGAATCCTTTCCTCTACGATATGAGAAAGATGAGAAAAAGTATATGGAGGACAAAAAACGAGACAAACTTTCTCCAACAAGTTTCCCAGTCAGTTTCAGCTCCTCAGCTTTAGTCATTCCCTTACTAATAGAAATGAAATTGGAGTGGGAGCATAAAGAAATAGACCAAAAGTCAGAGACAAGAAAAGTTCGTTTTAAAAAAAACCGTGTCCTCCTATTAACCAGAAGAGAGAACAGATGGAGAATTTAAGCCTTGGAAATAAAGAGGAAATGTAAAAGAAAAAAGTATCTTGAACACGTTATTTCTAACTAATACGGAGAGGAGATGGGGTTATTTTATTAGAAAGAGTAAGTTCGTTGGGAGCAAGAAGAAAGAGACTATGTGGAGGTCCTTATTCCTTCCTCATTATTATTTTTTTACTACACGTTATTTCGAAAGACATGTCCTGAGTCCTGACCTGACCTGTGTGATTTGAACTTGTTAAGACTAAACATGCTATTTACCTATTTTTTGAGCTAACCCTTAGTCTTGGTTCACTCGAGCTAAATAGAAATGAGGGGAGGATGATCATATGGCCCATTATTACAGTCAGTACCAAGGATATTCCACTTGGGTTCGAAGACCGAAACCATGTGAACCATCCTTGGTCAGTACATCCCTTGCGCCCTGACAAACTCAAAACTTTTAGGATAACCCAACAAAATGAAAAAAGACAGAAAAAAATCATATGTAGTAATAGTAAGGACTAAAGTTTTAAAAGAGTTCCTAATATGACTTCCTACACTTTTAAAAATTAGTTTAATTTGATAACAAGTTGCCTCATTCACAACAATCTAAACTGGAAAGGAAGATGGAATTTGATGAAAATGGCCTAACAAGCCTCATTTCAGCGAGAAACTAAACTTTTTGTGTATATAAATTAAACTTAACGAAAGGATGGGATAATTAAATGGCTAGACAGATAAAGAAATGAAAAGCATAAAAAGCTGAAATACTTACATCTTCAAACACGTAGGGGTCAACTTCCTCCAGTGGCATTCCAAAGACTTTCCCTTCATGAAACATCCGAGTTTGATTCATTTCAGGATCCAATTTAGCACCCTTTGATTTCCGTCTCTCTAAATTTGGCCAGAATCGACGAAAAAATGGCATAAATAATTTTTTAACAGGACCGTCATCATCATCTTTAGTTCGTGAACGTTTTTTCTTATATTTCTTGGACCGTGACCCAGGCTCTTTGTCCCTATCACACTCAATAGTACTTTCATCCCCATCCTCCACTTCCGCTTCCGTTGGAATCTCCGCCGCATACGAGGTCGGAAGTTCAAACGGATCGTAATGGGATTCTTCTACGGTTGTGGGTGAAGATGGATGGGAATGTGAACCACCACTGCCACCACTACGTCGACCTTTCCGACTCCCTCGACCTGACCTTGACCTCCGCCCTTTTATAGAAAAGGTCGGGGATGTGGTAGTTTTGGGGATAGTGGTGGCAGTTGGAAGTGGAGATGGATGAGTAGAGGAAGGTTGTGATGACCCCTCTTCTGGTCCAGCATTAGAAACTGAAGTAATGTTTGTAGTAGGATCTGATGAATTATTTATGGGTATACCCGAATGTGTGTCCATGTCCTCAGGGTCCTGGGAGGACCTTTGACCTCTTTCCGACATCTTGGGACTCCGGTCCTGGTCACAGACTGGATGGTGTCCTTGGAAGGGTCTTCACAAATTCAGTTGGATTTGGATATTGGGGTTCTTTGAGACTCTTGACACAGTGACAAATGTCACAAGCTGCAGCAGGTTTTCCACAAACTTGACTTTCTCCAAGCGACGGTAAACGTAGGAAAAGCAGACGAGAACTTTGAAAAAGGTCAACCATCAACCTTGTCCGTTGTCGATCAGCGAAAGAGGAAGAGATGATCTCATTTCATGAAGGTCCTTTGTTATTATTTGCTAGTGCGAAATCAATCACTATAATGGTAACCCAGCAACAAAAATAATTATCATTACGATTTTTGTTCAAATTTTTAAAGGAATGTTATAGGATTCGTTTAGATTGATTTTGTTTCCATAGTAACAACTTAAATGAGTGGAGGACATGAGGATTTAAAATTTTCTTTTTCTTGAGCTAAGTTGTGTCAAATAAAAGTCTTAGTCAAACTTTTTTTAGAGCCTTGACAATTTGTAGGTTCCAATCCAGGGAAATCACCGTTAAAGACTGTCTCTGGGTACTCAAACCCACACAACGAAATTAGAAATCAAAAAGTCCAAAAAAGTGACCAAGAGTCCTGCTGTTGGTCCTTATTAAAAATCCTTGATTGATCCAAAGAATTCAGAAGAGGGACTCACACATAATTGAGCGTCTCTTTCTTTCCTTCGCCTCACATCCTCCAGAAGAAGGAAAAAACAATTTTCTCTTCAAGAGTTCTCCTCTCTGGAGTCTTCCTGATCCCTCCTAGAGTCCTGATCCAGTTAGACTGGAGGAACTTTTCCAAAATAAAGGGGAAAAGAAGGGGGATGGAAAGGAGGAATGAGAAAATTGAAATATCCAAAAAGAAAGGCCCAAACCCCTAACCAACAAACCAAGGACGATACCTGATCCCTCTCCTCTACTCAAGCTGCCCCACCAAACTCCAAAGAAAATTTAGGACATGACGCCTGAGTACAGATCAGGGCATGGAGGAGGGACGAGGACGAGGACATCGGCCAGACTTGGTCCCATACACACCTTTAGCTTTCAACCCTATGATTTTGCAAATATGTAAACCTCATACCTGCTAGTAATAATGACAGACAACAAAATTTCATTCATGTCTGTCCATCAAGTTCTAAATAAGTATTACGTTCATCATCATAATTTTGAACCTTTTGTAATTTTTGCTTATTCGAGGAGAAATGAAAGCATATATATACTACTTTTTATATATTTTTATATTGATTTACAGAATTTCATCTAATTTATTGTATTTGCACTATTTGTATTGAATTGAAAAGTTAGAAAGATTACAACTCATAATGCTACTTTTGTTTAACATATTTGCCTTGAAAGAGTAATTTACGGGATTGGATCCAAATGGTATTTTGATGGTCCAATTTTCCATCAGGTCAAAATACCTTGAGTGAGTGTGTAGGAACCATCTTCTATTTCCCTAAAAATCTTCCCAAAAAGTGAGAGCTAAAAAGACAATTTGATGTGATGTATTTTTCTCTCATGGGGGTTACTTTCTTAACTTTTATCGATCATTGTGTAAACTTTCTATATCTATTTGATTGGAATCACTGGAAAAGCCATTTTCTTTCTCTTTCTTTTTTAAGCTCCATTTCCGATCCTTTCTCATCATCAATGAAAAATAGAGACAAAGCTCAAACAAAATGGCTCAAAGGTAGAGATAGCTTTGTGAAGAAAGGCAAGGACATCCAATTCATTGTTTACATTTTATCATTTATTTTAGTGCAACAAGTGCCATTGCTATTTTATTTTGTTCCTTAAGATATGGCACCACTTATGTTATAGGTAGGTTGAGTGCATGCAAGTACGTATTTAAATTAATAACCGTTGGGTTTAATTTACGGTTATGTGGTTTAAATTTTAAGTTTTCAACTAAATTTTAAATATGTAGTTTGATGTTTCTGATCGAATTTTCCATTTTCTAAAGGAATGAATACATTTTTCCAGAGAATCAAAATGGTTAGAATTGAAGGATTTTTATTTTATTCTTGTTCTTGGTTTGTGAGGATGAAATTGGAACTTGGAACCTAGAGACTCTGCTACAGCATGGTACAGAGTATAGTATAATCCTGACACATTTTGGGCCATCTTGACTTGCATCTCTGCCAGGTGTTTCATTCTTCGTCTTATTTGTGATTCTGATTGACATAGAGTTATTGGTTCATGCCATATGTCTTTATTTCTATCCTATCCTTTTGGACTTTCTATTCCCATCCCAAGCTCAAGAACTGGAATTTAGATTATGAAGGATGTCAAATCAAAAGTCACAATCTGACTCGATTCTTCTTTGAGCTCAAAATAGAGAATCATCTGCTGAATTATCCAGCCCAGGTTGATTTTGTCAGTTCTCAAACGTATTGGTAAAGCTGCGTCAGTTGTATAATTAACTTGAAATGCTTACTCAACATTTGCGTCTGGACAATATATTATCATTAGTAAAAATGCATTCTTCATTAACATCCTCACCAACTTTGGTCAAAATTCCAAATTTGGTCAGAATTTTTGTTTACAATCATTTATTGCTTATGCTCAATGACATTAATTATTTACTAAAAGTCATACGTAGTTAAATTGTTTACATTTCTGGACTCAAGTCATAAAGTCATAAAACCTGAAAATATCAAAATTCCTGCAATCCACAATGCTATTTTTCCTTCAAGAACAACTCGACTGATTTGAGGCATATGAATATGGGACCCTCTTACTTCAACTTCATCTCAAGTAAGTCTAACGAAGTATCACAATGTCAAATCGAAGGGACTCTTAAATGGGAGAGCAAGAGCAAGACATAATTCCATAGTCAAAACTACTCCAATATAACTACTCTCCCTTCCGACTTAAGTTTCAAATTACATTGTAATCTAAGGACGGACGGTGGGTTGAAGGTACATATGAGTCCTTTAGTCCCTCTCCCAACACGCGATTTCATAATTATGATCATTTTGGTTATTATTATGGAATGAAAAGGAACAGAACAAGAAGGGGACGCCAATGTATGACTGTAACACAAAACATGGAATGAAGTAGTGGAGAAAGCATGGAAAGGAGAAAGTTGAGGCTTAAAGGTTTGGACATTTCTTTTTTTTTCTTGCTCTCTTCTGATTGTGATGGAAAGGGGGCTAGCTCCTTAAGCTAAAGGAACTTTTGATTTTGAAGACTTTACTCTTTGCTTTCTCCGACAAGGACCTTTTACATTACCATAATACCTTGGACTTCAAGAGAGGAGAAAAAAATAGAACCATGTTTCACTTCTCCCCTTCCTTCACTTATCAAACAAAATAATAATAGTATAATATGAGGAAATGGTGAGGTTGAGGTCTAGCCTCTCATGGTCCCTTTCTTTATTCATTCTATCCATTTTGTGTGCGTGTGACTTGCTGAGGAGAGCTTAAGTTGAGAGTTAGTTTACGCTTTTTAGACAAGAAAAGGTATTCGAGATTTCATACATATATGAATATGAATGACTAGGACTCGGGTTGGTTGGAATCAGATCAAAAGATAAATGATTATAGAATCGAATTCCTAAAGGCATGCCAACTTTGATTTGAAAGTAGCATCATCGGAAAAATTTAGGTATTTTTATACCCCGTCAGCTCGAAGTATCGATCCAAGATCCAGTCGGATCAATTTTAAAAAGTCAATCTGAAAAACATACATTCGAATCCGATCCATCCTTGAACTTTTGAACTCTAGGAATAATTATGAATTAGATCAGATTTCTTGACCTGTTTGCTAAAATAACCCCAAAAGTGGTCTGTGGAGTAGACTCGCAGACCCCTGAACAACCCCATATCAATCATATCGTCAACTCACATCAAGAAAGTACCTTTCGCACACTACTAATTCTCCTCCTGACTCTCTTTCCTTTCACCAATTCACAATGCGAGAAAATATGAACACGAACTTCGGATTCCCATTGTTCCTTTTGTCCAGTTCACTCTATGTCTAGCTATGCCATTAAATATTCCAGGAGAATAGAATGGAATGGATGAGTAGCCCAAACCCATTTCCCAGCCATGACAGGGGATACAATCTTTTGTTTATACTGGATTCAATTTTTAGTTTCCTCTATTTCCGTGGTCATTAACTTACTAATAATATAAAATTTCATTTATTTATATACTTGGCTTTGAGTCCTGCTTTTACTAAGAATTAGGCTAGAAATGAGGACAGAGGGTGACAGAAAAGGAGGGACAGTCACATTTATGAGACGATTTATTTTGTAACACCATCAAGGAAATGATGGAATGGTAAAAGGGATGCGTGTGGAGAAAGTTTTGATGAATCTTTGTGAAGGGACTCCATTAATACACACAAACGCTCATATGCCCTACTTTTGTCAAAGGCTAAAGGTAG